>SNQJ01S0055333.1:10500-29052 GCA_010110895.2 Picea sitchensis
GTTTCCACCATAAATGGAAAACCCAGAAAAGGGTTGTCAGCTAGTCAACTCATCCGCAGGTCCGTTCTGAAATGTGATTGCGTCTGACAGAGCTCACTTCTGACAGGAGGCTGCATGCGCAATCTGCCAGGAAGCATGCAGATATAAAGCTTTCAATGCAGCTACTCAAGCTCGCTTCTGGGTTTTGGCTCCGAGTATATAGGGGTCTTCTTCATATTTTGTTAGCGGGGATGGTAGAGCAAAGCTCCCGTATTGTAAATTTTTAGTAAAGCCTTTAGTTTCTGTTTATGTATCTGTATTTGAGACTTATTGTTTAATCTAAGTCAACTTTCTCCCTCCATCTTATTATGCGTCTGATACTGAATGTTCATGATTGAAGGATTCACATGGATTATTGTGACCATGTTGTAATGTATGTTTGATTGCAGTGCTGTCATAATTTTTCCAGTTTCTTGAAGCTTCGAATCCAAGAAGATCTTGTTTTCTGAGTTTTTCCTCTTTAGGTTGTTGGAAGACCTGATGTTCATAGCAGACCTTTACATTTTCTTCTCAAGTTCTTCCTCCTACTCACCCTTACTACAACTTACTGACTGAAGTTAGATCAAGACCTCACCTATTTGTGCATGCCGGCCCAGTTTTATGAGTTAAGATGATACTTTCCTGAGACTATGCCCATTTAACCCTTTTATACCAACCTGTGACATAAAACTCTGATGGGTATCAAGATTACCTCTGCCGCAATCCAGAGGTGACTTATGATGCTAACAATATGCGGGAATGAGCTTAAGGAGGAGGATATAACGCCTAAGTTGTGATCATTTAGCAGTGAGAAGAAGAGATCGTGAGTGCTACATAACTTGCACCGAAAGACAGAAAAGGCATGTGTTTATTTGCAAGCGGGACCATTGAGGTTCTAGAGAGCTAACTCAGCTTCGAGAATTGAAGATCCTTCACTGGGAGGTCGCGCAACTCTAAGGAGAAAAGGGGGTTTGCATCAAGTGGTATCAGAGCCTGAATAAGATTGAAGTTGTACTCAGTGTGTTAAGAACAGTTGAAGCGATGCCGCTGAGGGTACATGTAGAACCACCTTTAGAAAACCGTGTTGTAGGGATAGAAATGAGAGAGCTTCGCGCAAGGTTGGAAGCGAAGGAAGAAATGCAAAGAAGAACACCTTCTGATGAAGACATCAGTGATGCAGAAAGCGAAGAAGTAGAAGTTGAAGAAGCTATAGTAGAAGATGCGGCTAGAGAACACTTATTGAAAGTTGTTGTGAAGTTTAGAGCTAGAGAAAAGATGGACGTCCCAATGTATGAAAGTAATTTGGATGTCGAAGAGCTATTGGACTGGATAAGGTCCATGGACAATTATTTCGACTATGAAGATGTCGATGAAGGAAGGAAGGTGAGACATGTTGTCACCAGATTAAAGGGACATGCAGCACTGTGGTGGGATGAACTGCAGGCGGAGAGAAGGAGCAAAGGTAAACAAAAGATAAAGAATTGGGATAGAATGGTAGCCAAACTGAAGGCTAAATTCATACCTAAGGATTACTAGATAAACATGTTCAGAAAGTTGCAGAACCTGAGATAGAGGGGTATGACAGTGAAAGAGTATATGGAAGAATTTCATAGGCTGAATATTAGGACTGGACAAAGAGAGAAGGATGATGGAAAATTTGCCAGGTATATAAATGGCTTGAGATATGAAATCCAGGATGAAATCAGCATGATGACTGTGAGGATGGTGGAAGATGCTTATCATATTGCACTGAAGGAAGAAGAAAAGTTGGCTAGAAACCAGAGTCAGCGAAACAAAAGCAGAGGATCAAATAGAGGTAAGGGAATTGTCTATGATAAGGCACTGAAAACCAAGGATGAGACCAAGAAATGATATGATTACGTTGAAATAGGTGGAAGTTCCCGAAGAAGACAGCTTGGTGGAATAAATTATTTTCCTCGAGGAAGCAGAAGAGGTAGAGGAGGCGGAGTTAAATGTTATGCCTGTGGAAAGACAGGACACATGTCTTGGGAATGCCCTGAGAGAAAGATAGAAGGAGGAGAATCACACATTTATGAAGTCTAGAAGAATGTGGAAGCAGAAGGAGGACAAAACCTTATGATGAGAAAAGTTCTTCTAAAGCCAAAAAGGGAAATAGAAGGCTCAGTTCAACGAACGAGGTTGTTCAGGACTGCTTGTAAAACAAAGGACAAAGTTTGCAAGATGATTATAGACAGTGGGAGCACTGATAATTTAGTATATACATAAATGGTGGAAAAGCTGGAGTTGGAGACAACTGCACACCCAAGTCCATATAAAGTATCGTGGTTGCAGAAAGGACATCAAGTAATGGTAAGTGAACAATGCAAAGTTGAATTTAAAATAGGAGGCTATAAGATGAGATTCTGTGTGATATAATTCCCATGGATATTTGTTATATTTTTTGGGGGAGACCATGGCAGTTTGATAGGAATGTCATTCATGATGGGAGAAAAAATACTTACACTCTAAAGAAAAATGGTAGAACTCACATGTTTTTGCCAATAGAAGAGAAGAAAAAAAAGGAAGAAGTCAGTACAAAAATACTTCTCATGAGTAGGAAGGAACTCTTGAAGGAGATTAAGACAGATCAAGAAATGCAATTTATTGTAGTAAGGAAGCCAAGAGTTATCCTTACCAATATTTCTATGAATGATTTCCCTGAAGAAATCCAAGAATTGTTAGAGAATTTTGCTGATATAGTAGTGGATGAGTTGCCTCACTCATTACCACCCATTAGGAGTATCAACCACCATATTGATTTGATTCCAGGAGCCAGTTTACCGAATAAAGTAGCATATAGGTTGACACCTCGAGAGAATGAAGAGGTTAAGAATCAAGTTTAGGAGTTGTTGGATAAAGGTTTAGTCAGGGAAAGTCTAAGCCCATGTGCAGTGCCAACTGTATTGAGTCCAAAGAAGGATGGGGGATGGAGAATGTGTACAGATTCCAGTGCCATCAACAAGATTACCATCAGGTATAGATTTCCTTTACCCAGGATGGATGATTTGATGGATTGTTTGAGTGGAGCAATCTATTTTTAAAAATTAGACTTGAAGAGTGGATATCATCAGATAAGGATGAGAGAGGGAGATGAATGGAAGACAACATTCAAGACAAATGAAGGTTTGTTTGAATGGTTTGTCATGCTAGTTGGATTGACAAATGCTCCAAGCACATTTATGAGGTTGATGAATGAAGTACTGAAAGACTTCATAGGTAAATTTGTCATTGTATATATAGATGATATATTAGTTTTCATCAAAACATAAGAAGAACATTTAAAGCATTTGACATTAGTGATAAGGAAGTTGCAGTAAGAAAAGTTGTTAATAAACTCGAAGAAAAGTTCTTTTATGAAGACCGAAATCATATATTTGAGTTTTGTGATCTCTTAAAATGAATTGAAGATGGATCCAGAGAAGGTGAGAAAAATCAAAGAATGGCCATCACCAAGAAGCATATTTGAGGTGAGAAGTTTTCATGGATTGACAAGTTTTTATAGAAAGTTTATCAGAAATTTTAGTGGTATATGTGCACCCATGATGGATACTATTAAGAAGAAACATGAGTCTTTTAATTGGATAGAGGAGGCTAAGAAAAGCTTCAAAGTGTTGAAAAAGAAGATAACAGAACAACCAATTTTGGTTTTACCCGATTTTGGAAAAACATTTCAGGTGATGTGTAATGCAAGTGGGATAGCCATTGGAGCAGTTTTGAGTCAAGATAATAGACCAGTTGCTTATTTTAGTGAAAATTTGAATGACGCTAAGGAGAAATATTCTACATATGACAAGGAGTTTTATGCAGTGATTCAAGCTTTGAAGAAATTGAGACATTATTTAATTCCAAAAGAGTTTGTCTTGTATAGTGATAATCAATCTTTGGAATTTATTACTAGGCAAGAGAAGTTGAATTAGAGACATGGTAAGTGGGTAGAATTCATGGAGAATTTTACTTTTGTCATTAAACATATTTCTGGAAGTGCTAATAAAGTTGTAGATGCTTTGAGCATGAGGAGTTTGGTTGTACAAGAATTCCAAGTGAAGACCTTAGAGTTCGAACACCTTAAGGAAATGTATCAAGAAGATCCAGATTTTAAGGAGGCTTATGAAGCATATGAAAATCCTTTGTTGAGGGATAGAAACTCATGGGTGGAATATTTGATCCAGGATGGATTGTTGTTTAAGGCAAGTCAATTGTGCATACCAAGATGCTCAATGAGAGATAATTTGTTGAAAGAAAAACATAGTGGAGGTTTAGCCGAACATTTTGGTCATGACAAAACATTTGCACAACTAAGTAGTTTGTATTATTAGCCATGTATGAGGGCAGATGTGAAGAAATTTGTAGACCGATGTAAGATTTGTCAACATGCAAAAGGAAAGAGACAAAACACTGGTTTGTATCATCCATTGCCTATTCCAGAAAGGCCTTGGGATGCAATTAGTATGGATTTTGTATTGGGATTACCTAGAACCCAGAAGGGAAGTGATTCCATATTTGTTGTGGTCGATAGATTTTCCAAAATGGCACATTTCATACCATGCCAGAAAACAAATGATGCTACACACATAGCCAATGTGTTTTTCAAAGAAATTGTGAGATTACATGGATTGCCCAGAAGTATAGTCTCAGACAGGGACAGTAAGTTTGTAGGACACTTTTGGAGGACTCTATGGAAGAGGCTGAGAACTAATTTATCTTTTAGTTCATCATATCACCCTCAGACAGACGGACGGACTAAAGTGGTGAACAGGAGTCTGGGAAATTTGTTAAGGAGTTTAGTCACTGAACAAGGTCATTAGTGGGATCAGATTCTGGCACGGGCAGAATTTGCATTTAACAATTCAGTTAATAGGAGCACTGGGAAAAGTCCATTTGAGATAGTATATGGAAGACAACCAAGAGGGATTGCAGAATTGAGAGAGTTGAAACAAGATGAATTCAGGAGCGATGGAGCAGAAGATTTTGCTACAAAAATGCAAAGACTTCATGATCATGTTAGGAAACAGATACATGATAGTAATCAAAAGTACAAGAACAGAGTTGATCATAAAAGAAGGGAAGTTCAATTTGAAGTGGGAGATGAAGTTTTAGCTCATTTGATAAATGAAAGATTTCCAAGAGGAACATATAATAAGTTGAAGATGAAGAAGATAGGACCATGTAAGATCCTTAGAAAATTTGCAGCAAATGCTTATGAGATTGAGTTGTTGGACAATGTTGGGATATCACCGATATTCAACGTTGCAGATTTGTATCCTTATAACATAGATGACGCGGGAGAATTAGATGATCAGGAAGAGATTCAACGGGAAGAACAGATTCCCACAGTAGAAAAACATCAGATGGAGAAAATATTGGAACAGAGAGTTGGAAGGAAAACCAAAAGAAGATATATCCTGAATATTTGGTGAAGTGGAAGGATCACCCTGTGGAAGATTCAAGGTGGGTAACTGAACCTGATATTTTGAAGTATGGCAAGACAATGCGAGAGCTCATGGACAGGAGTCCATGAATATTTTTTCCAGAGGAGTATGATGCAGGAGCATCGCTATCAAATCAAAGCAAAGCGAACATGGAAGCAGAGTCGACACATCAACGCATTGAAAGAGCCAAACCGACTCTTAACCAGTTTGGTAGCGGTGTGGAGATATTTTGAATCTCTCGTTAATTAATTAGATGTATGTAAAGTCGGACCACCATTTTAAACTGAAGGGATTATTGTAAATCCTTACACCACTGTAATATATTATAGGTGTAGGATATTAGCCCATATTAGTCATTAGGTTGCATTAATTAAGCTGAGTAGGTAACCACTGGAGTAGAAGGTGATAGAATTTAGATAGGAGGAAGAAGAGGGAGGAAGCTCTGGGTCCTTAGATAAGTTTTCTCATTGTAATGACTGTAAGATATAGAGGTGTAATCATGTTTTTCTGAAATGAATAGAACAAAGGACATTGATCCAGTTGTATAGTGTTAATATTGCTTTACAGTTTTACTGTTGTTATGAATTTTGTGGATGTATGATGTTCATGGTGAACAAATGAATTTATGAAGAATTGAATAAGTTTCAATTGTTTATCTTCTGTAAATTATGCAAGGAGTGCATGCCGAACGCAAGGAGTGAGTGTGAAAGAGCCTTGTTCGACTTGAACCTCATAAGAGATAGTGTGGAACTTTTGTATGCAGAGTGTGCATATTAAGCGCAGGGAGTGTGTATGCGAAGTCTTTGACTTGGAGAAATAACTCAGGTTTTTATCGTAAGGAAGTGCAGAGGTCAGTTGCAAGGAGTGCACAGGACCAGAAATCAACTAAGTGTCGAAGAAATCCTTCAGAAGAAGAATTTGCGAAGGTTGGACAAGGTGAAGGGTGAAGATCTATCCAAGAGGAGCCAAATCATTTCAGACTGTTGGATCTAGGAAACGTGCACGGGCTTTAGACTATGTGTACACGTAGGAGGAGAGATCGCCGAAGTCCCGAAGTAATTAGGGACCATTCATTGTCAAGGTTGACAGGTGGCGAAGGATCCACAACTTTGGAGAAAGAGTTTGTGGCCAAGGAGAGAACGGAATTGTCGAAGAGCCGTGAGTCGTCGATCTGCGAGGGGACAATTGTCACCAGATCGTGGATTTCGGGGGAAATCACTTCGAGAGAAACAAAGTGTGGGGAAGTTGAGATTTTCGAAGGCCGAAGTCCCGAAGGAGACAAGGGTCGTTGAATTAAGGAGAACACGTGTCAACAGATTGGGAGCTCCGAGTAAATTGCAATTGGGTTTCAATTGAGAATTGAGACTGTCGAAACCCGAAAATCCGAAGTAAATATGGACCGTCTAATCCAGAAGGATATGTGGCAATAGATTATGGACTCCGGAGAAATCACTTCGAGATTTTCAGATTGAGACTTGAAACTCCCGAAGCTCGGAGAGATGGAGGGCCGAAGTAAACGTCGATCGTTGGATAGTCCGAAGTAAATTATAATCGTTCGATTCAGGGGGACACGCAGCAAGAATTTGTGCGTTTAAGAGGAAAGCAAAGGTTGAAAGTTGAAACTCCCGAGGCCCGAATCACGGAATAAATCACAGTCGTTGATTTAGAAGGGTTAGTTTTGATCCGTAGATTGGGAAATGATAGCTCTGAACCGTCAGATTCAGAAGCGTCGTCGAGATCTTGAGATCGATGATCACAAAGGATTATGGGGATAGAAAGTGCTCAGAATTTAAAAACTTGAGAGCGGGCCGCAATAGAAATCGTGGTATTTGAAAAAGGACGTGTGGCGCTTGATAGTGAATTGCAGGGAGACAAGTGGGTTAATCCCAAACCACTTTTGACTGCGCCCGCAATTGTGTGTGGACATAGCCCAAGGTCATATGCGGAAAGGAGCTAAAGGAGGAGGAGCTAACGCCTGAGTTGTGATCGTTCAGTAGTGAGAAGAAGAGATCACGAGTGCTACAGAACTTGCACCAAAAGACAGAAAAGACATGTGTTTATTTGCAAGCGGGACCATTGAGGTTCCAGAGAGCTAATTCAACTCCGATAATTGAAGATCCTTGACCAGGAGGTTGCGCAGCGCTAAGGAGAAAGGGGGTTTTGCATCAGCTTGGTATAGTAGAATTGATAGTCATCTTCTGCAAAATGGTTTCAATAGGTGCAGTAGCAAACCTGCATTGTACACGAAGATGAATGAGCAAGGTAAGATTATAATTGTTTTCTTGTATGTTGATGACTTGATATTCACGGGTGATTTATCAATTGACATGTTCAAATCAGCTATGAAAAAGGAATTTGAGATGAGTGATTTGGGTTTAATGAGGTACTTTCTTGGTGTATAGGTAAAACAGAATGAAAAAGGTATATTCATTTCACAATCCAAGTATGCTAATGAAATTTTGAAGAGGTTTAACATGATGAATTGCAAAGCAGCCCCAACATCTATTGTGACATGTTTGAAATCGAGTAAGGATGATAAAGTATCTAAAGTTGATTCAACTTTGTACAAACAACTTGTTGGTAGTCTTATGTATTTAAGAGCCACAAGGCCGGACATAATGTTTGTTGTTAGTCTCATTTCAAGGTTCATGGAGTCTTAAAAAGTTTCTCATTGGCAAGCAGGGAAAAGAATTTTGAAATATGTTAGTGGAACAAGGAACTATGGAATACTCTACTCGAGGTCAAGTGACTTCAAGCTGATAGGATACACTGATAGTGATTATGCAAGCAATATAGATTATAAGAAGAGCACTTCCGGTTATGTTTTCCATTTTGGATCAGGTGCAATATCTTGGGCTTCAAAAAAAGAACCAATTGTCACTCTTTCATCTTCTAAAGCAGAGTATGTAATAGCTACAGAGGCAGCCTGACAGGCAATATGGATGAGAAAAATGTTGAAAGAATTGAGCCATGAACAAGAAGAGGCAACAAAGATCTATTGTGACAACAACTTAGCTATAGCATTGTCAAAAAATCTAGTTTTTCACAAAAGGAGTAAACATATTGACACAAGGTATCACTTCATTGGGGAGTTAATAAGCAATGGAGAAATGTTTTTGGAACATTGCCGGTCAGAAGAACAATTTGCAGACATCTTCACCAAATCACTGGGAAAGGAAAGCTTCGTGCATCAAAGAGACAACTTGGGTATCATAAATGGTAGTTGTGATTAAGGGGGAATGTTGAAATTAATCACACCTACCCTCATTTACTTCTCTGTAGACATTTCCTCTCTCCTAGCTTGTCAACATGTTTTGTTAGTCCGTTCAAGCACAACAATTTAGATTTACTCCAGATCTTTCGATTTTATTTTTGCCTCTAGTCAATGTATACAAGACTGTCATAAATGTACAAGTTAAATGCAATTAATAGTTTCTATTTTCGTTTTTGCTGGGATATATGAATAGAAGAGAGAGTAGTTTTAGAACAGAATGCATGTAAAAACAAAAAAGTGAAAAGAGGAAAAGTTGCATTGTTGTAGCAAGAACAGGTTGAAAAGAAGTCAAGAAAGGGGGACTCGGGGACTCTGTTTTTTTGTTCTTTTTGGAGAATGTAATGAAAGAGCAGCAACTCTATATACCTTTTTATGCAGTCAAAATCTATAAGATTTATAATATATTAAACATATATCTTCTTACTCTCTTTTCTCGTCTCTTTTGTATGCTAGTTTTGCTCTTTGTTTTGCTTTCTAGAATCTTCTACCACTTCCCTTCAGTGTTTGAAATCCTAAACGACCTTTCCAGCCTGATGCGTCCCATATACTTATGGAAGTATCCCTCTTTTGCCCTATGAAAAAACATGCAGTGTCTAAATACATTTGTTGTTGCTCCATATCGAGGCTCTAGTAATTAATTTGAAGTCTTTCTTGAATCTCATCGGGAAGTACTTGAAGTTTATCCAATAGGTCTTTCCAATCAGATTGGTCAACTTTCCCATGGAAAAGTGCTCCAAACACTTTTAAATATAAAAGGCAATCTATCACATACTTCTAAGAAGTTATCTACTAGAGATTCAAATCCTAGAGGTGAATAGGGTTGGCTAAAAGGCATAGGAGCAGAAAATCTCAAATGAGTAATGATTATTAAGTCCAGTTAGCCTATAAATTGAAGCGTTCTCAACTCCTGAGTTTCTGATCACCTCTTTATCACGAGATGTAATCACTACTAAGCTATCTAAGAGGAGATCAGTTCGAACTGGCAAAAGTGCATCAATCTGATTCAGGCTATACACATCGTATACACATCATCCAAAATCTAAGACATGACAAGATGGGAGATGTTTTTTAAGCGTCTCTTTGCCTTCATCAATACTATTTATTGGCAGATTTGATTGAGTCAAGCTTTTTAAAAGTCGCCTTTGCAAATAAGTTAAACAACCTTTACCTGCATTTTCTGCCACATTATACAAAAAGCAAGATCTACTATAATGTAACCTCTTACGATCGAAGGTTATTTATTAAAAAATAATTTATTCTAAAATGTGTGAGAAGGTTAGTAGTCCTTGAGATTGAAAGACGACCTTGCCTTAATTTGATCTAATCTGCAGGTTATAGACTATGACCTACTGTCAATCTAATCAACAGTCCATGGTAATCCAGCTAACATTTCAGTTCTTTGCAAGGCCAGAGAATCAACAGTACAACAGAAGCTGGAAAATATTTGAATTCATCGCAATTTCAATTCCTTCAAGTTCTATAAGTCACCCAGCAGAGGCGGCAGCGTATTCAACAAAGGGCCCAATTGCACTTGGCAATTCTTTTAAATCTGCATTCCAAGTGTTTACCACTTCTAATGGGCTGATATTTCAAGTGTTTACATGGTTAAATAAGAGCAACCCTCCAAACAAAGAATTTTAGACTCATTTAAATTCCACAAGGAAATTGGAAGCCTCTCCAAATTGTGGCACCTTGAGAGATCGATGTGTCTCAGGTTCCTTAAATTATCAAAGGAATCTGGCAGCGTCTTTAAATCGTCGCAATTTGAGAGATTGATGTGTTCGAGATTAATTAAATTTCCGAATGAATAGGGTAGATTCTCCAAGTTATGGCACCTTGAAAGATTGATGTATTGAAGAAATCTTAAATCACAGAAGGAATCCGGCAGCCTCTTCAAACCGTAGCAACCTGAGAGATTGATATGTCGGAGGTCCCCTAGTCCACCAAAGGAATCTGGTAGGCTCTCCAAATCATGACAGCCCCGCAGATCGATGTGTTGGAGGCCCGCTAAAGCACCAATAGAATCCGGCAGCCTCTCCAAATCGTGGCAATATGAGAGATTGATGTGTCGGAGGCGTCTTAAATATCCAATTGAATCCGGCAGCCTCTCCAAATTGCAGCAGAATGAGAGATCGATGTGTTGGAGGTTCCATAAATGACCAAAGGAGTCTGGCAGTGACTTCATTTTTGAACACTCTGTTAACACCAAAGCTCTCAAAGATCGCAAATGACAAAATTCTTCCGGCAATTTTGTCAGATGTACATGTCCTGATAAAAACCTGSCGACRACAATGCKTTCGAGGTGTTCCAGCCGCCCTATGGACTTTGGAATGTTGGAGAGCGGAGCATTAATCTCTAACTCCCGCAGCTGCAAAGGTACCTGCAAAATGTTCACGCGTTGTTTCAATTATAACTACATCTTAATCCCGATTCTCTCTATAAAACCCTTTCGTATCCTTCCTACACCGTGTGGTGCCATATTAAATTAATTGCGATAAACACAAAAACGTTAACACAAAAGATTTCTATTTACCTGTGATTCGTCTTCCCACAATGTTTTTAATACCCTCCCGGACACATGTAGAACCCTTAAACTCTGCATTGGTATCCACGAAGGCAGGGAAAGGTTGGGACACTTGTTCCATCGGAGCCATATGAGACTTGGGACGTGCATCGGCTTTCTCAAAATACGTTCCAAGATAACATTTTCAGTATCAAGCAGTGCCAAGGTCCTCATATCAATACCGTCAAGTGCATCAACCAGTTCCAAGGTCCTCGTATCAATACCGCCAGATGGATCAACCTCATCATTATCTTCACCCGGAACCACCCTAATGCCCCGCACAGCTGTTACCTGTTCATTTGGCACATTTGTTACCTGTTCATTCTGGAAAAATGAAAAATGAAGTTATTAGTTTCCATTTTTGGAAAATGATAAAAAAAAATACAAAATTGAACATTGATACCTGTATAGTTATTACTTTTCGTTTTTGGAAAATATTAAGCTTTTGGAAAATATTAAAAATTAGAAAATTGAAGGTTGAATTTTATCGAATAATCTATAAGATTAATGATTGAGCACTTACAGATATTTGCTCCAACATATCCTTAATAGCGGTAGAATGCAAAAGACGACGAGGCAACGAAGCATCAGCAACAGCTTTTCCAAAATCCCTAAGGTGGTCATGCATCTCTATATTATTTTCAATGTCCACTTCCAAAAGACATCTGCTCTGTAGAGTTTGAAACCCAAAACGACCATTCCAGCCGGATCCCTCCCATATTCTTATGGCAGTATCCCTCTTTTGTCCTATGAAAAAACATGCAGTGTCTAAGAATATCTGCTGTTGCTCCATACTGAGGCTCTGGTAACTTATTTGAAGTTTTTTTTGTGTCTCACTGGGAAGTACTTGTTGAAGTTTATCCAATTGGTATTTCCAATCAGCTTGGTCATCTTTATCATGGAGAAGTGCTCCTAACACTTTTAAAGATAGTGGCAATCCATCACAGGCTTTTAAGAAGTTATCTACTAGAGATTCAAATCCTTTAACTGGATTGGACTGGTTGAAGGCATAGGCGCAGAAAAGCTGTCGGGAGTGTGGATAATTAAGGCCAGTTAACTGATAAATTGATAAGTTCCCAATTCCTGAGCTTCTGATCACCTTTTCATCTCTAGATGTAATCAGTACTAAGCTACCTGAGAGGAGATCAATTCGAACTGGCAAAAGTGCATCAATCTGATTAGGTTGATCTACATCATCTAAAATTATAAAGACACGATCAGATGAGAGATGTTTTTTAAGAGCTTCTATACCTTCATCAATACTGTTTATTAGCATATCTGTTCCAGTCAAGCTTTTAAGAAGTTGTCTTTGCAAAGAATTTAAAAAGCCTTTCCTTGCATTTTCTCTAACATTAGATAAAAAACAAAATTTACTGTATTCTACCCTCTTCCGATCGAAGAGTTCTTTCGCTAGGGTTGTCTTTCCTACTCCGCCGACCCCAACAATCCACACGACTTGAGGTTTTGCACTTTGATGATTTTCCAAAAAAACTTTATTTTCAAAATCTTTCACCTTTTCATCCAAACCTACTTGATATCTGAGCAACCCTTCATTTGTTTCATCGATTAAATTAGAGCAACCCTCCACATCAAGTGCCACTTCTAAGTTAAGTGATATTTCATTTCTTTCATCCATTAAATTAGAGCAACCCTCCACATTCGGATTCAGATTCCTGAAGTTTGGAAGCCTCTCTAAATTATGGCACCCTGACACATCGATGTATTGGAGATTCCTTAAATTACTTAAGGATTCCGGCAGCCATTCCAAATCGTGGCAATTTGAGAGATTGACGTGTTCGAGGTTCATTAAATCACCAAAGCCATCTGGCAGCCACTGCAAATTGTGGCATCCCTGCAGATCAATGTGTTGGAGATATCTTAAATTAATAAAGGAATCTGGTAGCCTCTGCAAATCGTGGCAACCTGAGAGATTGATATGTCGGAGGTCCCATAGTTTACCAAAGGAATCTGGTAGGCTGTCCAAATTATGACAGCCCCGCAGATCGATGTGTTGGAGGCCCCATAAACCATCAATAGAATCCGGCAGCCTCTCCAAATCGTGGCAATATGAGAGATTGATGTGTCGGAGGCGTCTTAAATAACCAATGGAATCCGGCAGCCTCTCCAGATTGCAGCAGAATGAGAGATCGATGTGTTGGAGGTTCCATAAATGACCAAAGGAGTCTGGCAGTGACCTCATTTTTGAACACTCTGTTAACACCAAAGCTCTCAAAGATCGCAAATGACAAAATTCTTCCGGCAATTTTGTCAGATGTACATGTCCTGATAAAAACCTGGCGACAACAATGCGTTCGAGGTGTTCCAGCCGCCCTATGGAGTTTGGAATGTTGGAGAGCGGAGAATTAATCTCTAACTCCCGCAGCTGCAAAGGTACCTGCAAAATGTTCACGCGTTGTTTCAATTATAACTACATCTTAATCCCGATTCTCTCTATAAAACCCTTTCGTATCCTTCCGACACCGTGTGGTGCCATATTAACTTAATTTTGATTAACACAAAAACGTTAACACAAAAGATTTCTATTTACCTGTGATTCGTCTTCCCACAATGTTTTTAATTCGCTCCCGGACACTTGTAGAACCCTTAAACTCTCCATTGGTATCCACGAAGGCAGGGAAGCGTCGGGACAGTTGTTCCACCGGAGCCATATGAGACTTGGGACGTGCATGGGCTTTCTCAAAATACGTTCCAAGATAACATTTTCAGTATCAACAAGTTCCAAGGTCCTCATATCAATACCGTCAAGTGCATCAACAAGTGTATCCATACCGCCAGATGCATAAACATCATCATAATATTCATCCAGAACCACCCTAATGCCCCGGACAGTTGTTACCTGTTCATTTGGTACATTTGTTACCTGTTCATTCTGGAAAATGAAGTTATTAGTTTTCATTTTTGGAAAATGATAAAAAAAAATTACAAAATTGAATTGAAAAATGATAGTTATTACTTTTCGTTTTTGGAAAATATTAAAAAATTACAAAATTGAAGGTTGAATTTTATCGAATAATCTATAAGATTAATGATTGAGCACTGACAGATAATTGGTCCGACATATCCTTTATAGCGGTAGAATGCAAAAGACGACGAGGCAACGAAGCATCAGCAACAGCTTTTCCAAAATCCTTAAGGTGGTCATGCATGTCTATATTATTTTCAATGTCCACTTCCAAAAGACATCTGTTCTGTAGAGTTTGAAACCCCAAAGGACCATTCCAGCCAGATCCCTCCCATATTCTTATGGCAGTATCCATCTTTTGTCCTATGAAAAAGCATGCAGTGTCTAAGAACATCTGCTGTTGCTGCATATTGAGGCTCTGGTAACTTATTTTAAGTTTTTCTTGTGTCTCACTGGGAAGTACTTGTTGAAGTTTATCCAATTGGTATTTCCAATCAGCTTGGTCATCTTTATCATGGAGAAGTGCTCCAAACACTTTTAAAAATAAAGGCAATCCATCACAGACTTCTAAGAAGTTATCTACTAGAGATTCAAATCCTTCAACTGGATTGGACTGGCTGAAGGCATAGGCGCAGAAAAGCTGTCGGGAGTGTTGATCATTAAGCCCAGTTAACTGATAAATTGATGCGTTCTCAACTCCTGAGCTTTTGATCACCTTTTCATCTCGAGATGTAATGAGTACTAAGCTATCTGAGAGGAGATCAGCTCGAACTGGCAAAAGTGCATCAATCTGATTAAGTTGATCTACATCGTCTAAAATTACAAAGACGGGATAAGATGTGAGATGTTTTTTAAGCTCTGCTATACCTTCATCAATACTGTTTATCAGCACATCCGTTCCAGTCAAGCTTTTAAGAAGTTGCCTTTGCAAAGAATTTAAAAAGCCTTTCCTTGCATTTTCTCTTACATTAGATAAAAAACAAAATTTACTGTAATCTACCCTCTTCCGATCGAAGAGTTCTTTCGCTAGGGTTGTCTTTCCTACTCCGCCGACCCCAACAATCCCCACGACTTGAGGTTTTGCACTTTGATGATTTTCCAAAAAAACTTTATTTTCAAAATCTTTCACCTTTTCATCCAAACCACTGGCTACTGCCCTCTCTTTGACTTTCACCTTTTTCAACACAGATTTAACAACTTCATTTACCAAGTCGTCTTCGTCGCTGTTTAAGAAAATAAATACAACTAGTGAGAAACAAAAGTATATATATATATATATATCAATTCAAAAATAACAATGGTAATAATTGCAAATCTGCTGGTTTATGCTTTAAAATTATGTTTTGTATTTTAATCTAATAATTGCAAAGCAGCTAGTTTGTAATTTGAAATTATGTTTTATAGTTTGATAAAAATAATAAAACAGGTAGTTTGTAATTTGAAATTATGTTTTATAGTTTGATTAAAATGATAAAGGAAACATAAAATTTGCCACCATTTCTTCAAACCATAATACCTAGAAATTCAAATCAGAATGTCACCACATTGCAGAGTCTCTTTACCAAGACTAAATACTAAAGCACTAATGAGACCACAGACATTGTACACTTAAAAATGACATAAATTATTTGCAATCTCCAACATATTTCTCAATTAAAATTATTCATTAAACTTAAATATTTAAAGACTTTATCCATTATTTAGTTTTTCTAATTATTTTCAACACCTTAAAACAAATTGATCTACAAATAATTAAAAATATCAATCATGAAATATTAAAAGAAATAAACCTTTCAATAAATAAAAATATCAGTCATGAAATATTAAAATAAATGAACTTTCCAATAATTAAAAATTTCAATTCTGAAATATTAAAATAAATAAACCTTCCAATAATTAAAAATATTAATCATGAAATATTAAAATAAATAAACCTTCCAATAATTAAAAATATTAATAATAAAATATGTGATTAATATCAATGCCAACCAAATTTAAACCTTCCAATAATTAAAAATATCAATAATAAAATATGTGATTAATATCAATGCCAACCAAATTTACTATATTAATAATAATGAATATAAACATAACTAATGTAATTAAAAAAATTTACAAATATATAAAAACATATTAAAAATTGAATAAACATTTAAAAATAAAAAGAAATTTTAAATTAAAAAATAAGTAAATTTGAAATTGATTACAAGTATACATTCCACCTAAAACCAAATATAAAAACAACTCCATAAATTTAGCCTTTTTTAATAAATCCTTAAAAAAAATGTTTTTATATATCTACTTAATTTTAACATATATTAAAAAAATACTCTATAAAAAAATGTTTTATATATCTATTTAATTTTATTAAAAAAATAATCTATAAAAAATGTTTTATATATCTATTTAATTTTAATGTGTATTAATTGTATTTAACTTTGAAGTGACAAAACTCCACCAGAATTACATATTAATTGAATTATGCATAATTGTAGTATTAATATTATTTTTCACTAAATAAATTACATAATAATTATCTTATGTGCATGTAAAATTCTTGCATAATTATAGTATTAATATTATTTTTCCCTAAATAAATTACATAGTAATTATCTTATGTACATGTAAAGAATTCTCTAAAACCTACTTTAGTAAGTTGCATGTAATATCTTTATTGCTAATTACTCTTATTGTTGAATTATTATTATTATTATTATTATTGTATGCAATACCTTTATTGCTAATTACTCTTACTGTTGAATTATTATTATTGTGTGCAATACCTTTATTGCTAATTACTCTTAATGTTATGTTGTGTTATTATTATTTTTAACTAACTTTATAACCAATACCAATATGCATTGAAAATTTAATTTAATATTTAAATCTACATAAATTTTCATTAAAACATATTTAGTGTGCTTTCAAATGAGTACAGGGTAGCCAGTTCGTCCAGTGAAAGTGGTTTATGTTTTCACTTTCAATTAAGTCCAGTCACCTTATGGACTCCCTCGTTTAACTCTTAAGTTCGAAGTCCAATGAGAGTAGCATGCTTTTACATAAACAATCATTAGTCAACCCGTTTGAAGACGCATTCACTCACAACCAACCACAATACAATTATTGTGATCACGAAATTGTTAGTAACATATCCATAGCATTTTTATTGATGTTCATTATCAGCATAACATATCATTTATAGGAACAAGGCCTTAGTTGGTAATTGCAAAAGAAATAAAAATAAAGGAAATCATTAAACTGAAAACCACCATATCAAAATTAAGTGCTTGTTTCAATCACGGTGGAGCATAGGATTTATTTCAGAACATACTTGAATTATTTGTTGAAAATTGTATAGAATAAAGAAGATGTGGCTAGTTTTCTAACACCTTATTCATAACATCAATTCCCTCGCAAGATTAGCTGATAGCTTATAAATGTTTGCTTTTTTTTTTTTATAAAGCTTATTAATTACAAAGTAAATTTTCCAAATAATTAAACTTTATATTTAAATAATTAAATTTTACATTTTTTTTAGCTAAAAATTTAAAATCTGTGAGAGCATATCTATCCTCTATTTTCCAAATAATTAAACTTTATTTTCTAAATAATTGAACTTTACATTAGTTGTTGGTCAAACCTCTAAAACATGTGAGAACATCTATACATGGCAGACATTTCTTTATCCCTATTTATACATTGTAGACATTTCTTTATCCTTAGGTTTTGTAAACTAGGCATTCTTATGTTAACCAAAACTCTATAATACTCAAAATTACTTCTCCTATTGCTACATTAGAAATTACAATACTTTGAAAATTTCAAACAAAAAGGTTTTGTAAACTAGGCAGTCTTATGTTAACCAAAACTCTATAATACTCAAAATTACTTCTCCTATTGCTACATTAGAAATTACAATACTTTGAAAATTTCAAACAAAAATGGACATTCAAACATTAAAACTTTACATTACAATTTGTTAAAGCAAGCGCTACTTAATGTTCTACTCAATGTTCTCAGTGAAAACCATTAAGAATTCACATCACAAATTACAGTGCTCTAAAAATCTCAAACAAAAATACGCATGCAAACATTAAAACTTTACACCACAATTTGCAAAAATAGACATGCAAACATTAAAAATTTACACCACAATTTGTTAGAGCAAGTGCTACTCAATGTTCTTGGTGAAAACCATCAAGGATTTTGAAATTCTTTATATCACTTAAATCAAATTTATGTCAAAATTCACTAGGGCAATAGCATTTTACTCATAAGACCTATAACGTGGTGGTGGAGGAGCTATATTAATTATATAGTTTTC
>SNQJ01S0055333.1:35977-47638 GCA_010110895.2 Picea sitchensis
ATGGGTGATACTAATAATGAGGATCCCAATAAAAGAAATGGTGGAACATTGCTTGTTATTTATGTTTGTCATTTAAAAGTTCTTGCTCATTTATTCATAATGCTTTCTTTCAAAGTTTCAATAATTTTTTGGAATCATGATTTAAAATCTTTAATATATAATTTTTTTCATTAAAATTGAAATATTTTATGTAATTTTTAGTAAACCAAGTCATTGAAATCAGATCGATCTGATTGAGTCCTAGTCCAAGTCCGAGTTGACCATCGACCAATTCAGAGGCCACGTCTAAGTTTCAAAACATTGAACATGATTCTCTGATCCGGTTACTGCCCAAACCCAACAACATAAGGCTTTCAAGTCATTTCTCATTAATTCATGCGTATGTACGTGTCCAATTTAGAGCATGTAAATTCAAAACCTTCTCAACGTTGTGCAAGCCGAGATAGGTCACTACCATCGTCTTCTTCGGATTCAATAAAAATGTCAGTGATGGCTCATTGAAAAACCCGAGTTCTCATTAATCATAGCTTCAAGAGTGGCATGGGCCAAGAAATCATTTATGATTTAACTAACAAACTATCATTCAGATATCAAGAAAGGTCCTAAATAAGTACATGCCTCATAAATGGTGGTCGAAGCTAGCAGCAATCAATTATACTATTCAAATTATTATTGATGCAAAACAAAACCCACACTTGCAAAACGAAACCCTAGAGTAAACATTATGGTGGAGGTGATTGTGTCTATACATTTGGAGGGGAGTGAAAGATTCAAGTATTAAATGAAAACTCATGAACTCATGGGGACCACACAAAATGGCAAAACCCACATTATCCTTACATTTATTACATGGCTACTTGAATGACAAAAAACCCATTACTTGTACTTTCAATTATTAAATTGCTATTTGTGAATTTTAAAAAAAAAATGTTTTATTATTATATTTTTCTAGTTAATTGTCACTTTCAATGAAGGGTATTCGTCACTTCACCATTTTTTACCAATCAAAAATATAGAATTTTGAATGATTGAAAATTTAAAAAATATTATTTATTTATAATATTTTGATTAAAAAATATTTATCTAAAAACATTATAAAATATTATTGAAATTTTTATAAATTTACAAAAGTTAAAAGAATTTTGACTTGCAACAATTTGCTATATTCCCTAACCAACCTAGATCCATCTTAACCCCGGATACTGAAAATCACGATATAGATATCTCAGAAAGTGAGAATTTATTCTATCACTTGTATGCTGAAAATATTAAAATATCCAAGATCTCATAATCGCCAATAGAGATCCTTCAACTAAATCCAGAGCTTGCCACAACAATATTAAGCAATATAAATTATAAATCAAATTAGTTTGGAGATCTTTCAAATACTCAAATGAGCAAAAGGAGATTACAACACTACACTTACAGGTCATGGCTAGGAAATTGTACTTAGCAGGAAGTGATATCATTTCTCTCACAAACTTGCAGATCTTGCCACTACTAGTACCCTTGAGGGCATCATAACACTCAGAGGAGGGCTTGATTCCACTACTAGCTAGTTCCACTGTTGAAGAGCATGGAGCCAATTTCTCCATGGCATTTGAGCTCTCTTAAGCCTGCACCACCACAACTAAGAGAAGTGTTGCCAAGGGTGCGGCCAATTTAGATGATGTAAGGCCTTCGGCTAGATGGGCACGAAGACCTTCACCCAAGTCCTCAAAGAGATGGAACTTGGGGTTGCATCAACATCCAAGTTGGGAAAGTGGACGCCTTGGGCATGCAAATGCGCCAAGGGGCTTGCCAAAGTATGAAGCAACCAAGAGATTGGGGCACGTTGGCATGAGGGGCACACCAAGGTTGGGTGCGTTGGTCCAAGGGGCATAATGGTTGATGAGAACATGGGTTCGTTTGGGCAGCCTGGTCCGTGAAGGGGCACGAAGATTCATTTGGGCACATGGGTCCATTAGGGGTGCGACACCCCCAAAGGATGCAACGGTTCACAATGGTGACCTTTGGAGTCCCTATAAGAGAACAAGGGCACACAACCAAGAGGATCATATTGGAAGACAAGGAGAGCAAGAAGTGCTTTGTAGTTCTAAAGCAAACGAAGAGGGAGAGCTCCCTCGAGGAGCCAAGTCACTCCACTTGGGAGGACTTGTCCTGCCTTACGGAGGATTCGGTGGACAGATTTGGGCGAGCTTCTTTTGGGTTGGTTTTGGGGAAGTCTGGAAATGCAATTCTATTGGAGGCATGTGTGAGGAAAAACCAAAATTTGTGAAGTCTGTCAAAACAAAGAGACAACAAGTTTGCGGTTGATGGCATGCCTGAGGTGCACCACAGGTGGTTGCGAAGGAAGTTGCGGCGGAGAGTCTTAGTGACGAATTTGTGTATGAGTTTCTTGGTGAGGTGAGGCGAGTCATTTGACTCCGCCCAATTTTAAACCGAATCGGTAGTGCTTATGTTGTAATTGTTTCGCAATAACAAAGATTTAGTCGTGTGTTAGTCACGATTTGTGTCGCTCGCACTATATCTATGTTTCTATTGTCTTTTTCATTGTTTTTCTCTTGGCTTTTCATGTTCATAGATGTATGCTTAAATATGACTAAGTGTTAAACTGTTAACAAATGTCTAAATAGACAAGAGTTGCACTAGAGTATGAGTGTGACTCGTCGGTACCCTAGAACAAAGTATGGATATGTTCTAGGTGAAGAGGCGTAGTCAAAATGAAGTATCCTTGGTGTTGCAGTCAAGTGAGAAATGTTGTGTTGTCGTACGCCCTCAAGAGGTGTATGATCATAAAGCACATTGTGGGGATGTGACAAATGGTATGATAGTGGATTCATTGCATATTTTGGAGAAGGGTTGGGGAGATCTTCATCACTATCTCAACAATAGATGGTATCAGAGCTTGTTCGTTGCAGATTTTGATGAAGGGTTGGTGACATCTTCACCAGTATCTCGACAATAAATGGTATCAGAGAAAATTCCTTGCAAATTTTGGAGAAGGGTTGGCGAGCTCTACACCACTATCTCAATGATAGATGGTATCAAAGTGGGTTCATTGCAGATTTTGATGAAGGGTTGGTGAGATCTTCACCACTATCTTGACGATAAATGGTATCAGAGAAAACTTTGAAGATAGTTTGTTGCGAAGTCGGTTCAGTGGGAATGTTTGCAGACTTGGTGAATGGTTCAGTGCAACGAACTTGTTCATTACAGACTTTGCATCAGACTTACGACAGAGGTTTTGTTGATGGTGCGGTGGAGAGGTTGAGCTGAGCGCACACGTTGTGCAAGTCGAGAGCATAGTTTGTGGTGAAACGAAGCACTTGGACAAGGGGGTGGCCACAAAACTCATCGCAGATTTCATTGCAGAACTTGTCACAGACTTAATCTCAGAGGCAGTTTGGGTACAAAATTAGTTGGTTTGATGTGTGACAGAAGTCGGTATTGGACCTATTGCGTACACCTTGAGAGACTAGTCACAAAGTTCATTGAGAGAACCAAGCACTTGGGCAAGGCAAATGAACGCAGGATTTGTCGCACGAGTTGTCGCAAATCTAACTGCAGAAGTGAAACACAGAGGGTGATCGCAAACGTGATTGCAAAAGGGAGCAGTTATGGGTTACAACAAGGTGACTTGGGTGTGTTGGACGACTTGGGGCGACCTAGAGCAACTCCACAGCAGGAAGTTGTTGGGCACGTTTCCATCATGACGTCTTCGTGTCGTGCATCACCGAGAACATCAATCAAGTTGAGCTGGGTTGTTGGATGAGTGGGTTGACTACAACCTTCAAACGAGGTAGCTCTTCGAAGAGTTACAACAGTCGGTTAGCAGTAGTATGACTTAAACATTCGGGCGATGGATGCATGGTGCCTTGAAGTGGAAGAAGCCAAGGTGCAGAGATGGAGAGACATTGGAGACGAGTTCGACCGGTTGCATGCAAATTTTGGGACTTAGACGAATTCATGAAGTGGACGAATGGACTCAGCCTTGTATCGCAGTGAAGGTCTTGCAGATTTGTGGAGCTGTGGACGGTGATTGAAGAGAGTTCATGCGGAGAATCGATTGCTTGGGCAAGCAAAGGTCCAAGACAACAGACTTAGAACATGGTAGCAACAAAGGATGTCGTTGAAAAGGTATGGTTGGTTTTGAGTTCTTGCATTTCCTAAGTGTTACAGTGAGTTCCTTGAAGGGAAATCAGATGACTTAGTGGTTCAAGTGCAATCCGTTTCCATGGTGAAAACCAACAAGCTTGAAGGTGACTCAAGTGGTGCATATTTGAAGAAGTCTTATAGCGGTTTGAGATGCGTTGGTTGGGTGAATGTGCAGAGAGCTTGGACGACCTACTTGGACGAGTCCTGTGGTGGACTTAGGCAGATTTGGATGCAACCATGGAGGTGTCTTGAGGAAGTTGCCTAACTCTTTGATGAGGTGCATTGGACAGGTCGTTGCAATGAAGTGGGCAATGAAGTCTGAACATGTTGAGTTTAAGAGGATGGATGAGGCACCCTGGTGTTTGGTGCCTTAGCCAGATTCGTTGGGTCATGAAATGGCTTGACAATCACGACAACAGTGACAAAGTTTGAACGATTGCAGCAGGTTCAAGGTAGTTTTGTTCCAAGAGACGAATGGAGTCATCAAAGAAGTCAACCAAGAATTGTCGGCAGTCAACCTGAATGTGCAGAATGCAAACCAAGTGATTTGGGTGGTGTTTTCTCACCTTTGGTATGGGACATTGGATGAGGCAGAGCACACCTTGGTGACTTGCAAACGATTGTGCAATGGCTTAGAGATCCAGGAGGGTTTTTGGTTGGAGTTGGTAGAAGTATTGGTGCGAACATGCTTAAGGCATGGAAGTTCTTTGAGGTGAATCATTCTACCTGGAGCACTTTGCACAATTCGTTGGGACATTTTGAGGAGTGAGGGCGTGTTGGCCACACTCATCGCAAATGTTGAGTTGTGTAGAGGTGACTTGATGAAAGGAGGTGAGTTGAGGACTTACCTTCGTTTGGAGGACTGTCGAGACAAGTAGATTGCAACATGAAGAGATTACTTGGGCATGGGCATTTCTCTTTCTTTGGGGATTATGGTTGAGGGTGAAGCCTAACCATTCCAAGGTATAGAGAAGCAGACATAGCAGCATGGTTGAGTGATGAAGTAGTGAGGAAAAACAGTCTGAACGTACAACTCTTGGTGCAAAGATTGGCCAATTATGCCATAAGGTGGATAGTGGAGTCAAGTTGTTGCGGATGACTTTGTTTTGGGGTGACTTCATAGTGCAACAAGATGATGGATGACCTTGCCTTGATTTGAGGATTGTGCAGATGGACCGAATTGTGGAAGGAAGTGATCAGTCTATGCAAGAGGGTGTGCAGGCTCAAGGAGCATGACGATTGGACTGGCCATTCAACTAGTTCAAAACATGGGTGAGAACAACAACATGACAAGGGGGTCAAGAATACAGATGCACTAGTACGTTCGAAGTGCAACACTTAGACATTGTGGAGGATCTCCTTGACGAAGATTAGATGATGACAAGAGTGATGAGTAAGGATGGACACTTGCCTTGCTCTTTGGAGTTGGACAGAGTGACAGAGATGTGATAGAAAAGACTAAGTTCAAGCATGGGGAGGACATCTCAAGACTTGGACGCGACAGTTGGATTGATCACCTGACTAGTACAGGGCTCGAGATGCACAATGTACGGAGACATGGCAGAGTTGGTTGAAGTATGGGCATAATAGCAAGATCACAAGAGTTCAACACTTAGAAAAAAAATTGAAGTGAAGTTGGTAACAATCAGTTGTAGTAGGCAGTGATAGTAGCAATAGAACCTAACAACAATAAGGTAGCAACATTGCAGCGAGAGAGTGTAGTAGAGTTGGGTGACTTTCATCTTTGGAGCTGGGTGAAGTGACTCCATTGACTTTGTGCAGAGTTGGGTGTTGTACATTTTTGTTTGTGGAAACTTGAGGTTTCCACTATGGTAGAATTTGGGGTTTCTGGTTGGCACGAAACATGAGGTTTCCAGCACACTTAGTTGCAGAGGAGGCATGAGTTCAGGAAGAGACTTGGAAATCGTAGATCTTGTGGATGTTGACAAGGATGACAATGACTTGAGGTGGGGGAGGATGTAAGGTCTTCAACTAGATGGGCGCGGAGACCTTTTCCCACATGCTCAAAGAGATGGAACTTAGGGTTGCTTGGCTAACCCTAAGTGGGCATCTTGGACATGAAAATGTGCCAAGGGGCTTGGCTAACTATGAAGTGACCAAGAGATTGGGGCTCGTCGACATGAGGCACGCGTCGGTCCCAAGGGGCACGAGGATTGACGAGCACATGGGTTCTTTTGGGCGATTGGGTCTGTAAAGGGACAGATGATTAGTTTGGGCACATTGGTCTGTGAAGGGGCGTGACACCCCCAAAGGACGCGATGGTTCGCGATGGTGACCTTCAGAGTCCCTATAAGAGAACAAGGGCGCACAACTAGGAGGGGCAGATTGGAAGACAAGGAGAGTATGAAGAGCTTTTAAGTTCTGAGGTAGATGAAGAGGGCAAGCTCCTTCAAGGAGCTAAGTCACTCCACTTGGGAGGGCTTATGTTGCCTTGAGGAGGATTCAGTGGACAAAGTTGGGCGAGCTTCTTTTGGGTTGGTTTTGGGGAAATTTGGAAATGCAAGTTTGTTGGAGGCATGTGTGAGGAGAAACCAAAATTTATGAAGTCTGTCGCCGAACAAAAGTGACAGGAAGTCTGCGATTGAGGGCACGTCTGAGGTGTACCATAGGTGGTTGCAGAGGAAGTTGCAACGGAGAGTCTTGGTGACAAATCTCTGTATGAGTGTCTTGGTGAGGTGAGGCGAGTCGTCTCCGCCCAGTTGTAAACCGAGCCAGTAGTGGTCATGTTATAATTGTTTCGTAATAACAAAGACTTATTTGGGTGTTAGGCACAATTTATGTTGCCCATACTATATCTATGTTTCTCTTATCTATTTCATTGTTGTTCTCTTGGCTTCTCATGTTCACGGATGTATGCTTAAATATGATTAAGTGTTAAAATGTTAACAAATGTCTAAATATACAAGAGTTGCACTAGAGTAGTGTGACTCATCGATAGCCTAGAACGGAGTATGGGTATGCTCTAGGTGAAAAGTCCAAACAAAATATCCTTGGTGTTGCCAAACAACCAAGTGAAAAACATCGCAGTGTCACACACCCTCAAGAGGTGTACGATTATAAGGCACACTGTGGGGGGCGATCTAGGTGCAACCACCTTTGGTAATGGGGCATGAGGAGGACAACTAAGGTTTCTATGGAGGTTTTGTTGAAATTAAGGGAAGCATTTCATAGTTGAACGTAGAAGATTTTGGAACATTGATTGAAAGAAGGCCACAGGAATCATACTCCCACTCTCATAAATTACCAATCTACTTGTAAAATCAAAGAATGTATTTTATTGATTTTAGAATGTTGAAATCCTCAAGAAGCAGAAGCAAAAAAATATTCTCTAAAACGCTAATCCTTCTATCCCTCTATCCAAAAGATATTGCGAGAAGCTTTCAATATTCTCTAAAACGCTAATCCTTCTATCCTTCTACAGGAAGATATTGCGAGAAGCTTTCTTTGATATATATTGGAGTACCTCTCGTGCAATAAGGAAAAGTTGACCTCTCACCTAAGCCTCCAAATCTACACGCTGATGACCTTAGCGTGAGAAAGTGCATTTCTCCACTTTTCAATAGTGTTGGAGTCATATCGCGCCTTCGTTTCGTGAGAGCACGCATGAGAGAAATTAAAAGAAATACATTTAAAGGTTTAGTTGCGTTGCAACTTTGGTGGCTTATTGTTTTCAAGACCTAGACCTATGCTCACTCATCTCTCCTCTTTTTAAAATATTTGATGACTAATTGTTTTCCTTATATTAATATATAGCTTTTAAAGTTGGTAGCCCCATTGATTGCCAAGGGATACCATGGCGAGAAAGAAGTTGGATTGTTCATTCCATGTGGAATATTATATAATAGACATATACGAGTGTAATTAARRAATGGCRATCCGAGATATCAATTTGGAAGCSTGTGAAGATGTTGRTCGTGTTTAAGAAATAGACACGCAAGGGTCCAAAACAGATAAATATACATTATAGATAAATATGCATTATTGTGTTTTCAATGTCTCTAGCAAAACGAATTGGGTAATTACAGACCGAGCCATATAACCAACTAAAGCTCTTAATCATTTCTAAGAAATCATCGGTGATCAATGGTAATTAAATGAGCGTTAAAGAGAAAGGCACTGTGACAAGATCTCAGAGAAAGGAAGTGTAACAAGATCTCAATTGACAGTATTATCTCTCTATCTTTGTGAAATTGAACAGACAAGGAAGGAATGGATGGAGTAATACCATTGATAAAACAAATTCCAGAATGGGAGTGTGAAGGGAGGTAAGTGGATTAAATATGAACAAATGAACATATATGAATCACCTCATGCACTGCAATTGAATGGTGAGAATCGGGAATGAATGCAGGCAAGAGCTGCGATAAAACTTTGGGGTTAAATGAGGTACTTGAGCTGTCCTAGGCTCAGTGATACCATAATACGTTGCCTAATTAGAGAAACATCTCTGGTATACGTTAGGAGAGCTGTCTAACATGCTAATCTTGCTGAACAAATCCCATGCATAGCACAAACTTACAGAACAGAATATGATACGGGTTATGGCGCTATAATTTTTTACCTACAACGATCCAGCGATCCAACGATCCAGCTAATGATTCTGCAATGATGCAGCCATCTAGCAATACAACTATCCAGGGATCCAGCGAATTTGATATGTAGCGATCCAACGATCCAGCTAATGATTCTGCAGTGATGCATCCATCCAGCGATCCAACGAATATGATATGCAGCGATCTAGATCAAGCGAATTTGATATGCAGCGATCCAGTGATCAATCGAATTTAATATGCAGCGATCCATCGATCCAGGGACTCGAGTCTACACAATATGCTGCAAAATAATATGGAGGGATCGAATTTGATATGCAGCTAATTTACCGACATTGCCACGTAAATTGAAACTGCCAGGTCAGGGAGTGGACATAAACGGAAATGCCCACGCCGTTGTATGTAAGGAAAACGTGGCCAAAGGAAAGAGAGCGACATTTTTGGAGGTGGACAGGAGTGAAAAGGCAAGCGTGATAGTGCTAAAGCATCCATTAAACTGTAAGTGCAAGTAACATTCTATTAATTTAAACATTATAGAATCAGAACATTTTATTTATTTAAGAGATAACACCAAAAATTCTCCCTTCTTTAAATCTTAGTTACAGATCATTTCTACCTTTATATTTATAACTTGTAAGTAATAATTATAAAACTACCATAACCACATTATAGTTTAAAACTATAGAGAAAGTGTTTAGCTTTCTATGGTTAATGAATAAATTTATAATTTGTAAGTAATAATTATAAAACTAACACAACCACATTAGGGAAAGTGTCTCGCCCTCTATGATTAATGAACAAGGTGTAGTAATTGCCTTGTCATAGAAATAAGAAAGAAATTACTTTAACGTCTACTAGGTTAACACTAGTCTATGGAACAGATCGTCTTACAGATTTATATATTTTAGCATTTTTTCTGTTCAATTTGATGATGAGAGTTCTCAATTTTTCCACTGCCCCCTAGTTGAATAAATTATTCCAAGAGCTAGTTGTCAAGATACTTACATAGTTATCTTTATTGTCTTTGAAGGCTTAACACTTTAAAATGAAATGTTTTTATGTTTCCACTTTTCTAGAAGTACAAAACATACACACCCTTTCTTCCCAAGCTTCCTTTGATCAATTCCAATGCCCAATTTCACAATAAAGTTGATGAGAATTATTTCTTAATTGAACAATAAACATTTTGACTCTCCAAGATATATTAAACCATGAAAAATAGAATCCTAAATAGAAAAATAGAATCATAAATAAAAAGGCTTCCGATGGTAGATTAGATTGATACAAATAGCTAAGGAGGACCCTAGTTAAGAGTTTCAAAAGGGCGAATATATTCGAGGGAGGATTGTAATGTAAAACGCCTCTTGTTGTGTAGAGATATATATATAAACACCTATCGACCGGGTTGGGTAATTAGGCATTGTACGTCTCTCTATTGCACAACGTGACTCGAATTCAAGCAAACGAGAACATAGTGTACCGCATACGAACTTTCACTCGATGAAATCATGCACCATCGGTTCTCCTCGGAAGTTGGAACATATAAGTGCTCATTCTTCATCCAAAATTGAGCAAATATACAAAGTTCACTCCCAACACCTATCGCTTAATGTTTAAAAATTTTAAAAGGTGCATAGTGTTCGCTACTTTGAACATGTATGGATTACTTACATCTTGACGCTCATACACAAATCTTTGGAGTGGGTTAACTAGAGAGCAATCTTTCCTATGGAGTTAGTTTTGTGGTGGGTTTTCCAATGGTGCGGTTTTAAATTTCAGGTTAATAGGTTAATCTAAAACATTTAGGTTAATTTAAAATGGGGCAAAACCCCTGAAATAAAGTTCTGAAATTCATGCAAAACTCAAACTATCCCTGAAAATTTGACCAGGTTCAGGACCATTTTTTTTGCCTGAAAGAAAAATCTCTTCCTTAGTTAAACTACTCCCAAATCTTTTAGGAGATATACAATCTGTAAACTCTGGATTGTATAATCTCAACTTTCATCTATACAAAAGCATGCAAAGAACAAGATGGAACCCAACAAAATGTCCAAAGGGACGAATTGGCTTTCGCATATAACATTTCCATTCAATCTTTGTGATCACCAACTTCTCCACTCTTATTGTCTTTAACATATAAACTTCATATCCAAAGAAAAAGATTATGAGCTCTTGTTCCCCTCCTATCATTTAAAACAAACACATCTTTAAACATTGTGACTCTTATATTTCTCATTTTATCCGTCTTTTTGTTAAGCTTCTCGGGAAGAAAGATACAAACTAATATTTATTGAACAATGAAACTGCTCTTTTAGTAATTATGGTGATGTGTATTCGTTCGTGGCCATAAACCCGTTGGATATTTGGCTACATTCAATGGTGTTTTCTTCACCTTTCTCAACACACTCTCAACCACCATATCTAACAAGGCCCCCTCACTGGTTATTCACAAGAAAATAGAAATAACTAGTGATAAACAGACGTGTATATCTATCCAACATAAGGTAATACAAAATTACCGAAAGGAAAGTTTTGAGTGGTTACCCGTTACACGCCTCTATCTCGAAACCGCTTATGTCAGAAACATCCGAAAGAGCTTTTCTCCATTTTTCAACAATTGCTGGGTCGTGTCGCAGCTTCTCTTTATGAGTCAAAGGATCATACGTCCTCTTCTCTTCCAGTTTCCGTAGGGCTCGAGCATACACTCCATCTTTGCCATGCGTATACCGAAGATCAGAGGGTTTCACGTGGTACAACACTGGAAGTATGGTGGCCCTTGACGTGGCCCTTGACTCCAACATCATTAGGAGCTCATTTAGACACCTGGTTGATTCAGCATATCTCTCCGAGAAAATAGCCACATGAACAGAGGCTGATTGAATAGCCCCTTTTATTTCAGAGTCGAGATAATCTCCTTGTTGCAATTCCTCCC
>SNQJ01S0055334.1:0-33204 GCA_010110895.2 Picea sitchensis
AGGCCACAAATCTTGCCTTATATTTTTCAACACTGCCATCAGTTGTGTGTTTCGTCTTGTAGATCCATTTCGAACTCACCACAGATTTTTACTTTGGTATGGGAACCACATCCCATACATCATTCTGCATAATGGACTGGTATTCGTCTGCCATGGCATCTTTCCATACTTTGTTTTCTGCAATTTCTTCATAACTGGAAGGTTTTGCATCCATTATGTCACACAAGCATACCATGTAGCTGGAATACGACTTCGACTTCTTACTTTCCCTGAAATATTTCTCTGGGGCACCAATTATTTTTGCATCTCTGATAATCTCTTATTCCCAAGATGGTCTTCTCTTGTGAGAAGGTATCTCGGCTGGTTTATGAGGTTCTACCATGTCATGATCCTCTGGAATTACTTCCTCTGGTTCAACTACCTCTGGAACTTTAGGAACTTCATTGTCTTCTTCATGTTCCTCTTCTACATGGATCTGTTTGGATTTACAAAAAGCTACATTCTCATCAAAGGTTACATCTCGATTGATCTCCACTTTCCAGTGACCAGGACTATAACCAACAAATATTCCATTTCATCCTGAAGGGTCCAACGTTTTCCCCTTTTCCTTGGGTATGTGAACAAATATAGGGCAGCCAAATATTCTGAAATGGTTGACTAGTAGCTTCTCTCCTAAAACAATTTCCTCGAGTGTCTTGTTTTCAAGCACCTTGTGGGGAATTTTATTATGCACGTACATTGTCGTCTTCGTTGCTTCTGCCCACAAATGCATAGGAAGATCTTGGCCATGGATCATGGTCTTTACTGCTTCGATGAGTGTCCAGTTCTTCCTTTAATCTATTCCATTCTGTTGAGGGTTATAGGGAGTAGAAAGCTCCCTCTTAATCCCAAATTCCTTGCACTACTCCTTGAATTATTCTGAGGTGAATTCACCTCCATTGTCTGATCGCAAGTTCTTTATATTCCGCTCTGTCAATTTTTCTACCCGAGCCTTGAACTCTTTGAATTTGTCAAAAGCTTCATTCTTTGCTTTTAAAAAATAAATCCAAGTTTTACGTGAGTAATCATCAATGACAGATACATAATATACATACCCACTTAGTGAAGCTCCCGACATCAATCCACATATGTCTGAATGCACGATGTCCAAAAATCCTTTGGATTTTCTATCGCTATTGGGAAAGGAGTGCTTCACATCCTTTCCTTGTGAACATCCTTTTCACACGCCATCTGGTTCTGCTTGGATTTCTAGAAGACCCGTCACCATTTTTCTCATAACCGGAAGAGTTTTGTAGTGTAGGTGAGAAAATATCCTATGCCATAGTTCACTGGGGTTCACAATATCATGAACCATTGTGGAGTCTGAATTTCATTCTAATTTGTAGAGTCCTCCTTCTTCAAATCCAATCACTATTTCATCATCAAGGGTCTTCCCTCTAGGCGACATAAGAACTTGACCATCAATAAATGCTACTCTAAATCCTTTATTGTCCAATGTTGAAATTGAGAAAAGATTATTTTTTAAACCTAGAACATATAGAACTTCCTTCATCTTCATTGGCTTTCCTGAGTTTAACTTGTAGGAAGCTTATCCAACACCTTTGATTGGATACTGATAGTCATCACCCAATTTCACCTTGTGAGGTGAATATTTATGAATAAGTTTAGATAAGGAGTCTTCATAGCCTATCATGTGCTTGGAAGCACCATTGTCTATCAACCAAGTGTCACTTCCATGAGTAACAGTACATGTGAGGGTTGAGATAAGAACACAATACTTATCATTTGATTCATCTTGCTTTGCAACCTTCTTGGGAGGCTCATCATCTTCAACTGTGTGAGCTTGATGCCTCTTACTTCCTTTCTTAATTTTAATTTCTGTAATGAGGGGGAAATCCCTAACAAAGTGTCACAATTCCTAACAATAGTAACATATGATCTTTGAGTTGTCTCTTTGACCCATATTAAACTTCTTAGGTAAAGAATGATTCTTCTTGTTCTTTCCTTTCCTAGTGTGGGCGGCTAGGGATTGATATTCATCTTCCATATTTTCTTCTATTGCATCTATCTTAGCTTCTTTCTGGTTACAATCTTCCCAAATCCTACTGAACTTGGGAAGCTTCTTTCTTGAACAAATTCCTTGGATCAATGCATCCCATGACCTTAGGAGGCCATTCAAGGTAGTAATAACCATCTCTTCTCCTTCTACTGAGTCACTAATGGCTTCTATCTACTCCTTGATTTGATTCACTCGAGAAGTAGGAGTGAATGGTTTCTGAGTTCTGCATTTCCACATTCTTCAATTGAGATCTTAGATTCATTATTCGATTTATGTTGCTTCCCTGAAACAGACGAGTTAAGGTGTCCATCATTTGCTTTGGAGAATATAATGATGATATATGATGGATATGGTGGTCCTTAATGTAGTTTGCAATAATCTTTTTTTCTCTCACCATGTACTTCTTATATTTTTCCTTAGCTTCATCTCTTTGAGGTTCTTGAACCTCTTCTATAATGAACTTATCCAATTCATGTTCTTCAAGAAGGAGGGTTACTCTGTACTTCTAGGCCCTGTAATTCCATCTAGTGTCTCATCGATCTTTGTTATGGTAGTCATCCTGCCTTATGATGGTCTTATTTTGTCCGAAAAATGTCTCTATACTGAAAATGACTCCCTTTTAGGCTTCTAGATCTGCAATTGGCTTCTTTTCAGGCCTACTTTCATACCATGTTGGAATTTTAAATTTTCTAGTTACACAATTACAATTACTTAATACAATAACAACTGTAGTAGTATCATTGAAATATAGACAATCACAGATACAATAGAACACACATATTATCTTGAAAAACCCTCATGGGGGAGAAAACCCAACAACCAAAATCCTCAATATAGATTCCTTCAACCAGTACAATGATGTGTTATATCTCTCCAAGAAATACCAAGACCAAAAAACCAAAAGAACCAGTCTCCAAGACTTGTGCGCTAGACGTTATTATGCACTCCAATATGCACAAGAAACGTGTGTGAGTGTGTGTCCAAATGAGAGGAACATATCCTCTATTTATACATAACAATGTCTCTTGAAGAGACATGACTCTTGACCTAACTAACCCTTAATAAGTAAAATACCAATAATATAATAATTTTTGTTGAGAAGACTTGTACAATATAATTAAAATAACCTTTTAAATGTTTGACTAAAAAGAATATACAAGAATATCTTTTGTAGTTACACAAAAAATATTAATAGTGGCAACCTAACAGTGAGCATTCAACCCACATACAACAACACATGCTACTGCACCTGAAATCATCCTCCCCCTGTATGAAATTTGTGTGTATTTGATGGCTCCTCAACCTCTCTCCCAGGTTAACCTTGTCATGCCTCCTCTGTAGATGGACCATTTTGATTTCTTCTTGGCCCCGCGAGATCCTCTCCTAGCGCTTGCTCTTCCTCCCAAGCATGTTCTCCTCCTCTGCTCTAAGTTTTGAACTCCTGCCTCACACACCTTCTGCATTTCCTCTCTTCCTCGATGTGACCCACCCTGCACTCTTTTCATTCCTAGAATTTGAGGACACTCGATCCGAGAAGGCATGCATTACTCACAAAGTGGTTGGCCTCCCTCCATTTTGCATCCCTATTGCACATGTCCCTGCCAGAATAACATGGCCCAACAACCCCCTCATCCCACTGGTGAAGACAAAGACTGTAAACCGCTCGATGATCCACCTTTGACCTCCATCACTGGTTCGCTTCCCCCCAATCCATATGTTGCTTCCAGTTCTTCTCCCACCCCCCACCTCATCCTGGCTTCACTGATGTTCAGAGAGAAATAATCTAGGCTATGTGCAAGGACAATGTAGAAATGAAATTCCGCCAAGAGTTGATGGAAAATTTCTTGGACTGGCTTCTGGATTCTAGAGCACAAGACCCTTCTCAGCACCGCACCACAGAGGATCCACTTTAAGAAACAATGGAGTCGAAATGGTAGGATGAGTCAGAGCATTCTTTCCCACATAGCTACACAAGCAAGTAATTCTCACGGTCTGCTATTTTTTGTTTCTCATAGACTCTATCTGGCCTATCAAACCACAACGTTATCTTTCTTGTTTAAGAAATAGGCTTAGCTTAGATATTTTGAAAATGCATCATACCGGATTGTTAAACAACGACAAAATTATCATAATACTATGGAACTTTTATCTCTGGTGGTGGGGTTGGTTTCCTTTCATGGAAACCTCAACATCGGTCTCTCAAACCTTATATGCAAATTTTGATTCTGAAAGGTAATACAACTCTAGATTCCAAAAAACAAAATGTTATATGCACTAATAGTAGTATAAATACTATTGTACAAGATGTGGAAGACGGTATGAATATTGAAGATCATGCCAATCCTATGGAAGAAGATAAGATCAATAATATTGTTTAGTCGGATGATGGGGCAAATAGATTGATCCATTACATATTTTCTCCTATAGATGAGGAAAACAATGATGATATTTATGATGTACCTATGTTTGAGAAGGCAGAACAATCCCTTTATGAAGTCTCAAGAACAAATATTCTCTCTACTATAATGTTGTTGGTTAACTTGAAGGTATTGAATGTTTTTTCAAACACTTGTCTCACACAGATCCTAAGGTACGCAATATAATTCATCACATATTATACATAAAGGTCGACTTTATTTTTCTCTATTTTTAGTGTCAGTTAATGTTTAAATTAAGGATGCAATATTTTTTATTGCTATTATTTACATTAACTAGTTTTTTTTAATGCTATAGATCGTTAGGTGATTTTTTCTAACTACTGTCAAATAATTTACCTCGCACATACCGAGAGATGTGTGTCATTATGAAAGATATTGGAATGGAGTATCACGCTATTGATGCATGTCTGAATGATCATATTATATATTATGGACAATATGCATAAAAAACGAAATGTCCGCAATGTCAAATCAGTAGATATCGAACTGATCAAGTAAGAAAAAGGTGCCTCACAAGGTTTTTCGTCATATTCCATTAATTCCATGTTTACAATGATTGTTTAGGTGCCAAATAATTGCACTGTTTATGGATTACCATGCACGACACAAAAGTGAAGATGGTTTTCTTCAAATGCCTGTGAATGGTTCTACATTTAGGAACATTGAAGAAAGATGGCCAAATTTTAAAGAAGAACCTCGTAATGTTAGGCTTTCATTGGAAGCTGATGATGTCAATCCATTTGGTGATCTCGGGTCTATTTACTTAATGTGGCCTATTTTTGTTATAAACAATAACCTTCCTCCTTGGATGTCAATAAAGAGGGAGCACACAATGTTGGCAATGATTGTTCCAAGTATTTGTTTACAAAATTGGTTTGAACATTGTATTTCATTTTTATTATTCATTGCATCATTACTTATATATATACAAGGTAGTAATTATGTGTACTTTCGACCAATTAGGTAAGTACCAAGTGAAATATATGAATGTATATATTGAGCCTCTTGTCAATGAGCCACTAAATTTATGGGATGACATCACTATGTATGACATCTCTAGACCAATAAGGAAAAGAAAATTTCAATTCCATGGAATACTTACATTGACAATTCATGATGCCTCAGGGACAACACATTTTGTGGTATGTAACATACTAATGGACTTTAATAGTATATATAATTTTATGAAAATATGATGCATGCTTCTTAAATAGAAATTCCTTATTATATAAATAATACTGACATTAATCCATATAATCTTGCAGGTTTTCAAACAAAGGGTATATTTGCATGTCTAGTTTGTCGTCCTAGGATGAAATCGGGTTGTTCATGAAGTCTAGGAAAGGAGGTATTTGATGATAATAGGTACTTCCTCCCTAAGAACCATAGGTATCAAACTACATAAAAACATCTTTTCAATTTTAAAGAAGAGACCGGAATAAAACCACGAAGAATGACACCTAACCTATGGAAGTTGGAATATAATAGATTAAACCATGAAGGTAATCATTTAGTCTATGTGTCTGCATATATATTAATTTTTTACTATTTTAATTTCTATCAAATTTTGTTTAGTGTATATAACAATTATTGTTGTAATCTCATTAATTGTTTTTCGTAAATTTCTCCAAGGCATTAATGGGCTTCCACGAGGAATGATAAGTTACCCTATACAATTCAATAGGTTGCCCCACTATGAGCACCTACAAATAGCTCATTTGTTTGATACAATGCATATCGGGAAGAATGTAATATAAACATTATGGATAATTGTAGATGGAAAGAGTGACAAAGAAAAATTTGTCAAAATTTGTACTGACATTCAGAAATCCAATCGTGCACTATAAAATGTGATTTATTCATATTGAAATGGAGTACACCGAAACAATCTTCCATGGCTATTTATAGAGCAGAAAAACAATGTTGTAAAATAGGCCATTCAGAAAATTAAATTTCCCACGGGCTTTGCTTCAAACATAAATAATATCTTAACGAAGAAAGGTGAATTTGGTGGGGTGAAAACTCATGACTGGCATACCTTCATTAAGGTAATTATTTTGGACATGGATTTCTATATTGGTAAATATACGACTTTTTAGTATTATAATATGGTTTTATTTTCCTAAAAATTAATGATCCCTTTGTTATTATAGTATGTTCTACCTGTATCTCTACCCGACAACTTTGACAACAATGTAAAACAAGTTATATATGATCTTGGAAAATACATGAGGTAAAAATGATTTATATGCAAAATCCTTGTTGCTCAACTTGTCAACGTCTGTTTTACTTTCAATGTGTGTGTGTGTGTGTGTGTGTGTGTGTATACACGATGTGTTTGTTGAACCTAGGATATGATTTGTTATATCATGTGTAGGTGGTTTTCATCTAAATAAATCCATAAAGAAGATATAAAATATTGGAGGAGAGAAATTCCTTGGTTAATCTAAGAAATGAAAAAGTAACTACCTCTGACATTTTTCAATGCATAAGAACACTACTTTTGGAATATTCACCAATACTGAGAGGGGGGGTGACTCGGTATTGAGAAATTTTTACCATTTTTAATCAAAACTATGTAAACATTAACTTATCAACAATTCCATTCACTTTTGATTGCATTTAACATGTCATGAACATATAACCATAAACAATACCATTCAAAAATGCATCAGATCATACACAGTGTACAACACATTTTTACATGGAAACCCAAATGGGAGAAAACCATGGAATGCTTTCTTATATATCAAAAGACTACATTCATAGGAAGCACCAACTTCCAAAATATTCCAGCATCAATTGGAAGGAGGCACCAACCCCCTGTTTACAGGCTCCAACCTGAAGGAAGCTACAACTCCCTAAATTCTCCATCTCCAACTGGAAGGAGGCCCCAACCCTCTAGTTTTATGAGCACCAACTCAAAGGAATCTATGACTCCCTGTATTCTCCAGCTCCAACTAGAAGGAAGCTCCAACCCCCTCATTTACAGCCTCCAAACTAAAGGAAATTATGACTCCCTGGATTCTCTAGCACCAACTAGAAGAAGGATACAACCCCCTTTCCTTTCCCCTTCCTTCCTCCATGAAATATAAATGGAGACTCAACATGTCACTGAAACCGTCAATGATAACCAACCTGTCACAGTCATTGATACTCAACCTGTCATTGTCACTGATAATCAACCTGTCACTAACACTGATATAGATACATCGTCATCATCAAACTAGATCCATTCACATAGATCATATGCCAAGATCACCAAGAGCATCTCTCAAAACATATGCCCAACATCATCAAGATATGCATCTAAACCATGTGCCAAGATATACCTCAAGACTGTGCCATAACCTCCATAAACCATGTACCAAGAATATGCCTCAAACATATTCCATATCATTCATGATATGCCTCAACCATGTACCAAAATATGTGCCTCAAACATATGCCATATCATTCATGATATGCCTCAACCATGTACCAAAATATATGACTTACTCATATACCATAACAACCAATATGTTTCCATGTTTTTAGGAATAATGTGTTTTTCATTGATGGAAAGAACAATAACAAACCAAACCTTGAGAGCGCAGAACACGAGAAAGCTAAGAAGAGATAGCGGTTTCCAGAAGTGCAGACGAGGTCCAAGAGACGGACTCGCAGGAGGAGCAAAGGTCGAGACCCATGAACACTTAGAAAACCTTCTAAGTCAGAGAGATCATAAGCTCAGGAGGAACAGATATAGTGGTTGTTGGATCACCGATCCAGAGGATCAACAACCATTATATTGAATTAATGGAAGGATAGGATAAGTGGGGCAAAATGATTGAGAATTCGATCATCTAAATTTTCATCAGTCGTCGAATTTTTTTAAGTGGAAGGACAGGATAAGAAAGAGTCGTTGATATAATATCTTGATCAACGAACAACATTCATTTTGGGTCTAAAGATGTGAGGAGGTTACGCTTTGGAGAAATCACTTCGAGAGTTTCAATTTGAGATCATAAATCCCCGAAGTCTGGAGAGCCGGAGTAAACGTCAGTCGTTGGATCATTTTAAAGTGGAAGGATGGGATAATCTAGAAAAGCAGCATCGTAGAAAGATCAAGCCATCACTCTAAGAACATGATCGACGAACAACATTTAGTTCGGTTCTAAAAGTTGCGAGGAGGTTATTGTTCGGGGATTCTCACTTTGGAAGAATTGGCGACTTGAAATGTTGAAATACCCAAAGTCCCGAAGACCGAAGTCCCGAAGTGAATCATAATCCACGTCAGCAAGACTACGTCAGCAAGACTATGTTCGCAAGACTACGTCAGCAAGGACACATGGTGCAATCAGATAATGACAAGTGTCAAGTTGATTCGACATTTCAAGTACGTGAAAATCACAAATCCGAGTGACATGTGGAAGCTACTAGGCTCATGACATGTCATCAAGTGATGTAAGTAAGTGACGTCACTCTAGGAGTTTTACTTCGGGAGCTTTACCAATAGCACTTGCCCAAATTTTCAAAGTCTCGAAGTGGTTTGGGGTCATCCATCGTCGAGGAGGACAGGTGGCACGAGATCCACAACTTTAGAAGTTTGTGGATGGGGAGAACGTGAAAATTGCCAAAGACAAATCTCGACCGTTGATCGTCAAGGGGAGTATGTGTCAGCTGATCTGAGATTTCAGAGAAATATCACTTCAAGGATTTCTAGTTGAGACTTGAGAATTATGAAGTCTGGAGACGCGAAAGGATCTTGACCGTTGATCCGAAAGGGACACCCATCAGTGGATTGTCAGCTCCAGGAAAAAGCAAAGGAAGGTTGAAAGGTTGGAAAGTTGAGATTTATGAAATCCGAATACCCGAAGGGAATGTGACCATTGATTCGAGAAGACCATGTGTCGTTAGATCGTGGAATCCGGGTGAAATTCTCTAGGAGCAAGCAGAGTTTGAGAATCGAGTCTCCTGAAGCCCGAAAGGCGAAATCGATCTCGTCTATTGGTTTGGAGGGTCACATGTCACTTGGTCCATGAGACTAAGGATCGTGTGTGGATGGAGGAAAGAAGGCAGGAAAAGAAAATAGGTCAGAGTCGTTGATCAAGGGAATCTGTCAGAGATCGCGATATCGACAATCACACCTGATTGCGGGATCAGAAGTTGCTTGAAAGTTAATTTTCTGAGGGTAGGGCACAATTGAAACCACGGTATCGGAGAAGGGGTACATGGCAGATGGAGGTATGTTTAGGGGAGAAAAGCGGTTAATCCCAAACCACTATTGGATGCGCCCATAATAGTTCACTTATGCAAGGATGTAGCCCAAGGTCACATGCAACAAGGGGCTAACGAGAAGAGAGCTCATGCCCGCAATCACGTGGTCATGTGAAGTTAATCGCCCAAGGTCATATTGGAAAATAGGGAGCTAGTGCTCTCTAGACCAAGAACATGAAGTGCCTTTTGAATAGGCGTATGGTCACCTCCAAAGGTCACATGAAGGAAGGGACTTAGAATCCAAAGAAGCCAAAAAAATGACTGGTTGTAACTGCTAGAGAAGACGAAGAATTTTGATTGACAGAGAAACAAAAGATTCTCATGATAACTGCGAGAGAAGCCAAAGAGCCTTGAATAACGGCTAGAGAAGATGAAGAGTTCGTATGATGATCAGGCAGATGACTTGACGTGTAAAATACATGAAGAATAGAGAAGAGACAATGTATCTCTCGGAGAGTGTGGCATGTGGGTAGGACGAGACACAATGCATAATCTTAAGGGGAGATCTGTGGCGCAGTGAAGAGGATGCAGAGGCAACACATAGCATAAAAGGAAGAAGAGAAGTTGAATATCAGGTGGTGTGGAGTGCAGGAGGAAAAAGAGCAGAGCATAGAATCTGAACGATGAAGAAGCATAATAGAGTATAGAATCTGAAGAAGGCAGAGGAGACATGGAGTTGTAACAGACCATATCAGAGACAAATCAAGTAAGTAAATTTTTGTAAGATTAAATCAGGGTGGTAAGGTGGTGGTAGGGAGGATTGCAACCCTCTAAATTCTAATTGGGGCTAGAATATATTCTGGGAGTTGGTGCTTCCATATAGTGGGTGCTAGAGAAACCTGGGAGTTGGTGCTTCCATCTAGTTGGTGCTAGAGAAATCTGAGAGTTGGTTCTCTTTGCAAGTTGTAGCTTGCTATCAGAGGTTGTAGCCTCATATTTGAGTTGGAGCTCAAATACTATGATGTACATGAAAGTCAGATAATTGGTGAGAAAGACAAAGGTGTACAAACCAGGAGAAGGATAATCAAAGACACTGAGAAATCACATATAGCCTTCATATCCATGGTGGAACCTAAAAACTTTAATGAAGCCAATAAAGACATAAATTGGTTAAAATCAATGAATGAGGAACTGGACCAGATTGAGAAGAAAGACACTTGGGAACATGTTCCTAGGCCAACAAATAAAAATTTAATAGGATCCAAATGGGTCTACAAAAACAAGATGAATGAGCAAGGAAATATTGTAAGAAATAAGGCTATATTGGTCTACAAAGGATATGCTCAAATAGAAGGACTGGATTTTGATAAAATATTTGCGCCCGTAGCAATATTAGAAGCTATTAGAATGTTTCTTGCATGTGTGTGTCATAAACAATTTAAAGTCTATCAAATGGATGTCAAGTCAGATTTTTTAAATGGAGATCTAAAAGAAGAGGTCTATATGGAAAAACTAGAGGGTTTCCAATTGTTAGATAACCCTAACTTTGTCTGCAAGCTGAAGAAAGCCTCATATGGGTTGAAACAAGCTCCACATCCCTAATATTACAGACTGGATAAGTATCTTCAAGACAAAGGGTTCAAGAGAGGAGCATTTGACAAAAATCTATATATCAAAACAGAGGGTAATGATTTTCTCATTGTGTTGGTCTATGTAGATGACATCATCTTCAGAAGAAATAATGCTTCATTGGTACAATGGTTTTCTTCTGCCATGAAGTCTGAATTTGAAATGTCTATGATAGGGGAACTATCATTTTTTCTTGGTCTGCAAATCACTCAGAGGTCTGTTATAGCAAGATTTTCCTCACCATTGATATCTTGCACAGAGGGCCTTTTTCTATTTCCCTATGCAGACTTATCAACTCCCTTTTGATAAATCCAGAGCCAAAATTATATATTTTTCCACATATACACTCCCTAACTTCTTTGCAAGATGCGTATACGCTTGCTTCTCCACTACATCTCATGTATATCGGGATTTGTGCCAGAAAATACAAAATGAGGTCAGGTTTCCATGTCACGACAAAATATCTCTGATATTTGGCCTTCCATATACTGGAAATGTTCCGACTCGGCCCTTTAGTTGCATTCTGGAGGCTATAAGAGCACAATTTCGAGCTATGGAAAAGGAGGAGAAAGAATTCAACTTTGAGAGAAAAGTTACTCTGGAGAAATTACTTCATATTGAGTTTGCATCCCTTTGTCCCTCAAGTCTGAACACAATGTGTAGCCCCCAAGCTCTTTCCTTATTGTCGAGAGGACTTCATTACCTCTTTGCTATGAGATTGCCTTTGGTGGAGGATTGAAGTGGTGGAGACCCAGTTGGAAGGAACTTGGTTTCTTGGTTTCAAACCATGCCGACACGGAAGTCTGTAATGTTGATACTTCTGTTGATCAATTATTAATATAAATACTCCTGTCCTGTCCTATCGATATCTTGCAAATATGTGATTATTATCCATGGGCATGTTTGTAATGTTTATTAATGGATTTTGATATCTGATGTGCTAACTCATGTTATATATTGTCACTATATACTTGCATCGCTTGTTAGTTGAGAACTTCTTGTAAGTGTAAATCTTTGGGTCAAAGTGCTCAACGGTGGAATGACATCAAACGATTGGATCGAGGTAGGATTATTCCTCGTTTTGCACATTAGTTTATATAGAACATGTTGGAATTGAGTTGATTTCTGCAGTCATACCTGTCTGTTGTGGTTTACCCTTGGCCATATAGAGTTTTTCCCTTGTAACAGAAATGGCGACTCCACTGGGGATATGATCTTCCTTCTAAGGGTTGAAGTATTTTTCCTTCTTACATTTCTCTTTTTCCTTTGTGTTTCTTGTTGTATCATAGTTGGACAGAGTCTGATCACTCTGGGTCTGAGTTTTTCAACCTTTTAGCCTTCCCTAGCCTTGTTTTAAAAGATATATGCCCTTTTTCCCCTGACACTCGTGTATACACGTTTGTTGTCCCACTGCAACAAGCGTATATATGCTCTTTTCTCTTGAACAGTCGCGTATACCACTTCCCCTTGCTTGCTTACTTGGTTTAGTGACTACTGGGTAGGTTTTCAGGATCACTAAGCCTTCTTAGGTCTCCGTGGTGCCAGTTGAGATTATCTGGGATGACAGGAAACCTGTTTGGAGTTGAATTTTTGGGCGACATCTTTCTCTTTGTTTTTCATTTTTAATTTTTCCTTGGTAGTTGGGTTGTCTTCCTAGCTACTTGGTATTCTGATCGAGTGATTGCTTTTATACACAGTAGAAGTTATATATCAAGTCGCTTATCAGTCCATGCATTTTCTTTTTAATACATTGAAAATACAAAAAAAATAGGTATTTTGCATTGGTTGGTATTTTTGTCTTGGAACCTTTATTTTAGCACATTTAGCGTAAGATTGCATTTTACTTCTGAGTTGCGGAGTTAAAATTGAAGATTACACTGTTTTTATTTAGCATATCATTCACTGAAAAGTTAAAGTTAGGCTTTGCATTATATCTATTTTTATTTTCATGCAGAGTCATAACACCATGAGTTTCATTTCCATACCTTTTTGAGTAATCACGGCCAATAAAATTTACGCTTTAAACTAAAATTGATTAGTAACGATTTTATTGTTTAGGGTGCACAAACTAGCCTAGGATTTAGTGCATTGGAATAGGATTTTGTGAGTAAACTTCTTCAAGGCAATTAAATCAACATATGTGTCTGAGACAGGGAGTTGAGAGATCCATTGTATAATTGGTAATATCAGGAGGCTCCGCTCACACTGGAGTTAAGCATGAGGTCGCACGAAGTTTGTTGAAGGGATAACCCCTGGATACTCACCTAGCATCAAAGATATTTCTATGGATTTATTCGTATTTGGGGATCTTGCTAGTATCCATAACTTTGTGAGAGGCGATACTTTCAAGGTTTCGGGCTTTGCTACCCTGCCCATACGGTAATATAGACTTATGATTGTTCGCTTGTGCATCAGCTATACAGTGGTTGATTAGTTTCTTGACTTAGGTTTCTCATAGGTTACTTGCAGGGGTTATTCTACTTGTATCCTGGGTCAGATAGGGGTCAGACAACACACAACCTTTATGGAGGATTACCTCTCCAGGGGGATCTGACCGACTGGTTGTTAAGCCTACGAGGGCCCTTATAACTGATTCTATTACCTCCAAACTTTAGCAGGGAGTCTCAGGTCCCTCCTGGATGAGGCATACCTTCTCTAGCGAGGGAGGCCACTCAACCACTTTAGCCCGTTTGCATGCATATTGGCCATTTGACTTTTTGGTATGTTCTTTGATTATTAGTTGGCCTTAGGATATCTTTTTATTTGTTGAGAATCATAAGTCGTCATGGAGTCGAACCAACTTCCTCGCAGGTCCCGTCGATTGTTACAGTTACCACCGATTTTCGAGCTATTTCCTTCTAAAAGGCATAGAGTTATCAGGTGTGGTACACACACATCCACTTTTCAGAATTGTGATCCCACAAGGATGAGTATTGAGTCTAGTCTTCAGAACACTGGGAGTTCTTCAACTCCCAATCCCACTATAGTTAATTGCACTCCTTCGACACCTGCAACCATTACAGTTGCAGTGTCAGAGGCCTACACAGGTACTATGGCTCGACCTATAGTCAGTGCTTTGTCTCTTGCCTCTAACCCTTTTGGGGGTTTTGGCCACTCACCGAGTTACAATGTTTAGACCATCCCCATGGCTACTAGTCCATTTTCTTATGGTATGCGAAGTTTCACTTCACAGTTTTCGACTGCCATCCCAACTTCTAGCCATAACGCTAGCCTTGGACCTGGGGGCACTACGCCTCCTTACACTCCTTTTCCATTTGGTATCTCTCATGTTCCCCAAGTGAATCCTAATGTAGGAGTTGTCCCCTTCCTTAACCCTGGGTCTAATCCTTCTATGGCTGGATGGAACAACCAAGATGGCGGACAAGTTCCACCCTATATCCCTATCCCCTCGGTGCCAAATTCGACCAATACTTTTGTCACAACGAATCCACTTCAACCCTTCATATTCCCACCTAGAGGAGGTCAGTCTCATGTCTTGTGCACCCCCCAACCTGGATCTAATCCAGTTGGGGGCAGTTTTGACAACCCTCAATTTGGAGCTAATCCAACTGGGGGAAATTTTCATAACCCCTATCAGAACAGTCCCGCTGGAATGATGCCCAATCCATCTTTCATGAATCCTCCTGGAGGAGGGTCTTTTAATTTCGGACAAGGTTCTGGTCCTTACCAAAATCCTGGATGGAACGCAACTCCTAATACTCAGTCTTTTGCGGGAGGATGGGGTCAGGGGTCGCAACCCTGTATTCCCTCTCTGGCCACGCTTAATCTACCAGATTTATCTAAACTAATGAACGACCTGGTGAGTCATGATCCCACATGGCCCCCAATCCCCACCAAGCTTCCATCAGACATTCCAAAGTTTGAGGGTAAGAATGGAGAGGACCCTGGTGATCACATCACTACTTTTTACCTCTGGTGCTCATCAAATTCTTTGAATCATGATTCTATTAGATTACGATTGTTTCAACGCACTCTTATCGGGATTGCATCACAATGGTATATTGAGCTACCTAGGGGGATATATGGGTCTTTTCAATAGTTAGTGCTAGCCTTTCTTAACTATTTTCAACTACCTGTTCGTTACAATGCTGGCCTTGAACTTTTTTCAACTTTACGCCAGGGTTCCGACACTCACATTTCGGACCATATCTAGGAATGGTGTAGGCGAAGATGGTTAGTTAAGACTCCCATACCCCTGACCTTTCTTTTAGAATGGTTTTTAAAGTCTTTGCATGCTCCTATTTCAAATGATGTTGCTACTTTCAGGGTCTTCAGCGAGGAATAGACCATTTTTAGAGCCTAGCAATTTGATTTGATCTATGCCCAGTCTGGGATGTTATACCACCTTCTTCCCGACACACCGCAGTTGACTCATGATCCTAGATGGTTATTGGGCCCCATGTCGATGGAATTGTGGGGTCCACCAATGTAAAGTTCGCAGACTCGAAAACGAAGTCTGTCGGAGGACCAACTTCCTCTAGATCCTCCAAACCCACCCAATCGATGGATGTACATTTTGTACAGTCGTCAAAAAACCCAAATGGTGACCAACAACCAGATGGGAATAAACGGAAAGGTCAAAATAATCATAGAGGTGGGAAGAATAAACCCAAGGACAAGAATAATAATGGAAAATAGAATGATAATGTTGGAGAGGGCACAAAAGAAAAGCTGAAGGTCAAGTTTCGTTATAAACTTTGTATGGATGATCACCTTACACACTTATGCCCCAAACTTGCGGAGGCTGTGAAGCTTTTAAATCTTCCACCCATTGTGCTAACGAATCCTTTTCCTCACAACTAGCACTTAGCCTCGAGTTCTTCGAACGTCGGAAATGCGCGTGGTGGGAGTCAAAAACCACCACCGCAAGATGGCGACCGTGTTTGTATCAATATGGTCGACGCAAAAATTGATATAGCCACTCGCTCTAGAGATTACGACTCTTCAAAAGCTAGTACTAGCCTAGAATCTCCTCCTCCACCCTCAGAGATGAATTTACAGATTGAGAAACCAGATCCACCGCCTCGTATTCCAAAAGGAGTATTCAAGAGCTCTACCATAACCCTAATGCTAGAGCCACCTAGAACTACTCTATTGTTGAGGATCTGAGCCAAACACCTTGCACGATGTCTGCTTTGGAGGTACTCCAGACGTGTCCATCATAGAGGAATGCCTTACTCTTTGCCTTAGGAGCTTTATAACCTAGTGGCTCGAAGATCATCAAGTTTGATGTCACGGGCATGAAGCCTCGTTTACCCTACCATGTGGCTTTCCAAATCCACATGGAGTATTTTAAATATACCATCAAACGAGTGATCATTGATGAAGGTGCTGCCACTTGCGTGATGTCCTTAGTCTATTGGAAAGTTATTGATTCTCCAACCCTTTCAAAGTCGTCGACCATGTTGACCGCATTCGACGGTCACTCCTTCTACCCTCATGGTATTCTCCCTGCCTTTTCAGTCCAGTTAGGTGGGAAGATGGTAGGGGTAGAAGTAGAGGTAGTTGATGCACCTCTTGATTATAACCTGTTACTAGGTCGCAATTGGAATTATGCTATGGTCATAATCATATCATCTGTTTTCCGCACACTTTGTTTTCCTCATCAGGGGGAGATTGTGACGATCGACCAGTTATCCTTTGCATACTCTATCCCGAACGCATCTGTTGGACCGTCGATCCTTGTGGTCAACAATTCTTAGTCGACAACTGAGAATATCGGTGTCGGAATGTATTCTTCCCTCATGGGTACTTTCGACTTCTTGGCACCAACTCACCACATTTACACCATGTCCAGTACACCCGCTTTAGTAGAGGAGTCCATCCCTTTCCGCACTTCTTATTTTAGTGATCCTTGGACCCTACCTTCTTTGACTTGATCGATTGAAGGTCAGTCACATGCTGGCATGGCTATGCCACTATCGGTAGCAGAGATTGCATGTCAAGCTATCCTTGACTCTTCTGCCAATCCCGATCCTATTCCCTCGCAGACGGTCGAGGAAGATCTAGTTCTTAGGCCCATGTGGGCCACTTCGTTATCTTGTTCACATGATTTCTTGGATGAGACTTTGCCTTCGGACGAATCCATCCTTGAAGCCATGAATGTTTCCAAGAGACCTTGGGATGATATGCATCATCAATCTTATTTTATCCCAAGTCTTGAAAGAATTGAGCAAGCTGATTTTAGATCTGCCCTGAGTGAGATAGTCGATCAGGCCGTAATTCCACTTGATACACATGGAATTTACACCAAAGGGAATATGGTGAGTATATCTCCTACCATCCAGATTGATATCTCTCATACCCGTGGCAAGATCGAAAACGTAAATATAGGTGCAAATTGTTCGCCAGAAGATATTTTGATCTACACCAACCTCTTCAAATAATTTCGAGACGTATTCGCTTGGTCATATGAAGAGATGCCAGGGATCGACCCCCGTATTTTCGAACATGAGATTAGGACTTACACGGATGCTAAACCTGTTCGACAACGTCTTAGAGCTGTTAATCCTAGGAAATCCCCCGCTATTAAGGCAGAGGTAGAGAAGCTACTTCATGTCGGCTTTATCTACCCAGTTCCCTTGACCGAATGGGTATCCAACCCCGTTCCCATGACTAAAAAGCAAGGAACCATCCGCGTGTGTATGGAATTTTGTTACCTGAACAAGGCCTATCCTAAAGATAACTTCCCCATGCCTTCCATTGATCAAATTCTCGATGAGTGTGCGGGAAGAGAAATATTTTCTTTTATGGATGGATTTTTAGGCTATAACCAAATCCAGATCAAACCCAAAGACCAACATAAGACGACATTCATATGTCCTTGGGGCACGTTTTCATACCGGAAAATGCCTTTCGGCCTGAAAAACGTCGGAGCAACCTTCCAACGATCCATGACTTTCGCTTTTCATGATCTCAAACACATAGTCGAAGCTTACCTCGATGATCTTGCTGCTCACTCTTGCAAGAGAGTGGATCATGCTACGCACCTTCGACTAGTTTTTGAAATATTCCGCTACTATAGTGTCTGACTCAGTCCTCATAAACGCATCTTTTGCATTAGATCTGGTCGTCTCTTAGGATTCTTAGTCTCTGAGACAGGGATCATGGTAGATCCACTTAAGGTTGAGGCAATTCTCCAGTTGCCTCCCCCGTGCACGATTAGACAGCTTCAAGGTTTATAGGGGAAAGATAACTTTTTGCGTCGGTTTATTGTGAATTGTGCCAATATCACTAAGGGTTTCATGTGCTTATTGAAGAAAGACACCCCGTTTATCTGGGATGAGCAAGCCCAACAGTATTTTGAGGCTTTAAAGAAAGCCTTGGTATCGACCCCTCTGCTAAAATATCCTGATTACAGTAGACATTACTTGGTGTATATCACCGCGTCTGAAGAGACCATTGGTATGGTTCTAGTTCAGGAGGATGATGAGCTCCGCGAGCACGTCATCTACTATCTCAGTCGAAGTTTAATCGGTCCTGAATGTAATTACTCGCAGGTTGAAAAGCTAGCTCTGGATGTCGTCCACGTAGTCCAACGTTTACGACACTATATATTGCTTTGCAAAACTACTATGGTTGTCGATGTTAATCCATTTCAATACGTCCTCACTAGACGTATCATAGGTGGAAAATATAATAAATGGATTGTCATATTACAAGAATTTGATCTCGAATTTGCTTCGGCCAAGTCTAAGAAATCACTAGTTTATGCATAGTTAATATCCGATTTCCCACGATTATATGAAGATGATGTTCATGTCGATTCATTCACAGCTGAACACATTTTCCTCGTCTCGTCGTCCGACCCCTGTTATGGATATATTGTTTTATATCTTCAAACCTTGAAGTTCGCTCAGCATCTCTCGCGAGATGATCGACGATGTGTTAGATACCAAGCCAAAAAGTATACAATCGTCGACGACACTTTGTATCGTCGAGGAATAGATAGTATCTTACTTTGTTTCTTAACTCATGAGGAAGTTGAGTTAGTCCTTAATGATTGCCACAAAGGGGCTTGTGGTGGTCATCTATTCAGGCTTACGATAGCCCAAAAAATCTTGTGAGTCGGTTACTTCTAGCCCACCATCTTTAAAGATTGTATTGAAGTGGTTAAGAAGTGTCACCCCTGCCAGGTGTTCACTCGAAAAATGAGCTCGCACCCAACCCCATCCACCTAGTCATTACTGCCAGTCCCTTCACCAAGTGGGGCATAGATTTTGTTGATTGCAACCCAACTTCAGTTGGGGGGCATCGACACATTATCATGGTTGTCGAATACTTCACCAAGTGGGCCAAAGCCATGCCTACTGTGAAATCTGATGGGAATACTGTAGCTTTTTTCGTATTCAACCAAATTATCGCCCGGTTCGATATCTCGAGTAAGATTGTCACTGATCATGGTAGTCATTTTCAAAATGAAATGATGAAAGAACTAGCGTCTAAGATGGGGTTTAAACATGATCACTCATCTCCTTATTACCCCCAGGCAAATGGGCAAGTAGAGGCCATCAATAAGTCTCTCAAGACCATCTTGCAAAAAACTGTCAGTCGAAGCAATTCCAACTGGCACATCATGTTATATCCCACACTTTGGGCATATTGAACCTCAGTTAAGATTGCCACCGGTTTTTCTCCTTTTCAGTTAGTACACAATGTGGATTTGATACTTCCCATTGAATGCAAAATCCCTTCTCTCAAGTTGGCAGTTGAGCTCTTACCTGACACTTCGGATTTAGAGCGACGCCTTGTACACCTAGAGAGTCTTGACGAACATCGTCGAGACGACTTTATGACTATCAAGGAAAACAAGAAACATGTCAAGGTTTAGTACGATAAGTTTGTCTGTCCCTGATTGTATGCTGAGGGTGACTTGGTCCTCTTGTATGACCAAGCCAAAGAACCACTAGGGGTAGACAAATTTAAACCCATGAGGCACGGTCCTTATATCGTGTGACGTGTTCTAGATAAAGGAGCCTATGAGTTGGAAGATTATGAAGGGAATAAATTGGTTGAGCCCAGAAATGGGCTCTACTTAAAATGGTATTATGCTTGAGCCCTGGGCTTGGGAAAAACCCTTTCTATACTAACGTAAATATCAATGCATATACACCTTTTCCCCATTTTTGTCTTTGGCTTGCTTATTGAGTTTTCCCTTTTGTTGGCAGATGTCAACGGAGTCTTTGGTCTTAATATTCGCAGATGGAGCCAGTCGTCATACATGGAACTTAGCTTCTGCTGCTTGGGTGATTTACTCACCCGAGGGTCTGCTGGTGTCTTTAGGTGGCATATGCCTAGGGCCATCCACGAATAATGTGGCTGAATACAACGTTGTCATAGAATTATTGCGTGATGCTATCTCACATGGTATTTGCTCTATAGAGGTGCGTCCGGATTCTCAGTTAGTCGTATGTCAGTTGAACAGTCATTACCGTGTGCGTGATATGATGTTACTCTGTTGATTCCTACAGGTACATCTTTTAGAACGACAATTTGAGTTTATTACATACTTTCACATTCCTAGAAGGTCTAATCATGTATCTGATGCCTACGCTAATTATGTTTTCAGTTGGCATTTGTCACATTAATAAAGAAAAAAAAACCATTAAATCAATGTACACATTGTAAGATATAAGTACAGTCGAAGATCCCTCTTTACATATTTCCAAAAAATATGGTGTTTTATATTACAAAATTGGGTCTAAAACCCTCAAAAATACATATACAGCCGATATACATGTCCCATGACATCTACGCTTGTGGCGCCGGATGAGTCTCGTGATAGCAAACCACAGTGTTGGTGAGACACTAGAAGAGTCGTACCAATGTTGTAGGTACACTGACAACCTGCCTCTGCATGGATTCAGGTAGAACCTTCACATGAACCATAGGAATCCTCTGTGTCAAACGTGAGAGGTTGCCCTGCACGTTCTGAAGGACTCTCTCCGCCTCTCCTCCCACTGCCTCATCCCCTAGTGACTCCACCTATGTCGTAGGAATCCCTCTGTCCATTGTGGACCCACGTCTGCAACCACACAAGTATCGAGTTAATATTTAAAAACACCATCCAAAAAAATATTTTTGTTCTCTTAAATACAAAAATACAAAAAAACGAAATATATAAAAAAAATTGTTTACCTATGGAATCGTAGGAAGCTCTTGGTGGAAGTGGCATATCAGGATCACCTTTGAAATCAATTCCCGCATAGGGATAGTCGTCTAGAGATATGATTTGTCTCCTCCACCAGAAGAAAAAATCATCGTTGTAGGATGTCACCACCGTACCTCCCCCCTGCCATCTCATGACCTCAATCCGTCATGCCATAGCTGGATCACATGGCCCTCTAGGAATGATCTCCACTCTAGGTCCCAGACTTGGGATCTTCTTGAAAAAGAAGCTACAAAGGATAGAGGCAAACCCAAAGTTTCTCTTTTCCCTCTGCTTGCACTCTGTCAACTGACCTTTCATATTGGTCAGCAGTGAGGTACACCAATCGCACATGATAGGTCTCGCACACTGTAGTCGTAAAACATAAGCGGTCTCGATGCTTGATGCAGCGAGGCCGACCCTATGATCCTGGTAAGCACAAGCATAATAATCTTCAGGCTGAGGTTACCTATAGCCCAAATGGGGATTTGACTTCCCACCATGGGAGTCCCTGCAAGATAGTGGACCTCGATGTATTCTTTGACCTTCATCCCACTCCCGGACACATGTGACTTGAGATCCACGACCTCTCCTCGGTGTGAAAGTATTGTCAAGAAGTATATGTCCTCTACCTCGATCCTTAATGGTTGTCCATCAAGGATAAATCTCTCGCTATCTGGATCCCAATAGCCCACCATCATTTCCAATAACCTCACTTGGGCCCTCATTCCTTTGAGAGCCCAAAACTTGTATAGACCACATATTTTTAATGCCACTTGAGCCACCAGATCCCTTTCCACTACTACATCTAATTCCTCATGCTCTCTCTCCCTCCACTCCAACACCATCCTGTAAAAACCAAATCAATTTTTGAGTTAGAATCTTATTTTTTTCCATTTTGTGCACGTATACGCGGGTTATCCAAGAACAGTCGTGGGTAGGGCCTGATATACGCTCCATGTAGTTCACACAGGGGCATATATCTGGTCGTATACGCGACATATTAGTAGAAACCCGCATATACCAAAAAACCCAATTTGCGCCCTTAAAAACTAAAAGAATGGAGCCTAATTCAAAATTGTAAACCATTGAATTTGAAGAGGATGGGATGAAGAGTTACCTGGACCAGACGGTTTGCGATTCTGTTGCCTATTGCTCCTGCGATCATCGTTTGAATTCTGGAGGTATGTTAGTCCAAATTGCACTATTTTGGGTGAAAATGAAAATAACATAGTAAATTTTGATTTTATTACTATTTATAAAAAAAAATTACCCATTTGATATAGTTTTATGCTATTATTTTGTCTATGGACTAATTCAAAAATGGTTTTAAGCTGGTTTTTGTAGTTTTGACTCAATTTTCTTATAGATTTCAATGTCATGGTTGACCGTTCATCTCCTCAGGCATGTATATTCATAGCCTAACATATAGGATAGGTATTCACCACATCGCGCAGTTTTGCATTATACTTCAATTACCACTTTTTACGCCTTAGGTACGAACCCATTTATTGCGACGCATTAACCTCCATCTGCTATCATAGCATTGTTAATAAATGGTAGAGACTTACGAAACATGGGTACCCTAGTTAGAACATCTTTGTCATTTGGTGCCCATGCCAAGATTTTTCCTTAGGACCGGGAGTCCATTAGAATTCGATACATGACTTTACAATGAGCCTCATTTCTCATTCATACACATCCGACCTTATTACCCGTGGACTCCCAAAACACGAGTCTTAGTTAAGCTCTTTTTCGACTCGTTATTAAAAATTGAAAAGATCGTCGAGTGATTTGTCCCTTTCACACTCGTTAAAATTGGATTTGAAAGATCATGAGTCTTAGTTAATCTCTTTTCTGACTCGCTATCAAAAATGGAAAAGATCGCCGAGTGAACTTGTCTTTTTCACACTCGTAAATTGGATTTGAAGAGATGTCTATTTGGCACAAGTTTACCCCTTTTTCACACCAAGTAGACTAAAAGATATAAAAAAAGACTTTTTTTGGCGTTAAATTGTGATTGCATATCATGCCCTTTATTGCAGTATTGAGCCTTTAGCCGGTTCTCGCTTTGCGTTATAAACCATGGCTCAAGCAGTTTGCATCCTCAACCAAGCAGAGCCTTGTTTATATCCTTCGCAATTTGACACCCTATACCCTGGAAGGAACATCACCCCGAGTGTCCATCTCCCGCATGCATTTACTTGCATTGAGCATAGGTACGTTCCACTACTGAAACTAGTTTTGCTTACTTGCGACACTCGTTCCCTCCTCTGTATCATAGCATTCACTTGTTATGAAAAAAAAAAAGATGGGTGGGAAGGGAGTACTATATTGTAATTGGCAGCAGTTGTGTCGCCTTTGAATAGAGCACAAAGTTATTGAGTCCTTGCGTCATCATAATTTTGGGTCTAGCATGGCCTTAGGAAGCTGATCTCGTTACAAAATTTTCTCTACCGACTGGCTAATCTTCTAGTCACTATAGAGAACATTATGGATGCCTCCTGCATCTAGTTTCACATCATTAAGTCTATGTTGTCGGAGTCCACCATATGTGTCATGCTCTTGTTCAAAGGAAGTCTATCAACCTGCGTCGGCCACTCCTCAGAAATCTTGACTTTGCATGTTGGGCATACCCTCAGTTTGTCTTAGAATCACATGATACTTTGGTCTTATGATGCACCTTGGCCCTACTTTCATCATTGGTAGGTCACCTTGAACCCAACAATCGAAATTTCATCATGGGTCATTGACTGGGTGGTTTCCCTTGTGTTCGACGACAAGACATCTATTCACACTTTGGGATTCGTGCAGTGTCTTGGATGCCATTAGCCTTATTGGTGGTTTCCTCGCCTTTGTCAGCAATTTTCATTATTGGTTGTTATTCAGAGGGTCTTTTTCGTGTACTGCTTGCATTTGGCACACGCGAAAGATGCACAGGGTCATTGGTTCGTGAACATGTTCTTCGTCCGATCTCCACCAAATCATGAAGCTCCTTCTTTGTTCCTCGTGCTGACTGATGAGAGATGTCTTAATGCTCTCCTTTCAGCGGGTCTCTTTCCATCGACTTCAGCTCATGTATTCTAGATACGAGATCTAGAGTTTTATGAGTACCTTGAGTCTTGCAATCATTAATGGTAGGCTCTCTCGCCATCGACAGATGGGAATACATCAATGTCTCCTGATCAATGGATCTCTCAAGTGTTCAACACCAGCTCCTTTATTCACATTTGTAGAGATGTACTCAGTGCCTTGATACCTACTTTCATCATCGGTAGGTTTTCTTGTGTTTGTTAACGGTATACCTCAATGACTAATAATCAAACGATGTTTCATCGTGTTCGATCTCAACTCATTTATTCACATGATGTAGACTTGCACCATTGGCGGATTGTATTGAAGACTTGAATACATCACTTTGTAAATGAAGCTTTGTTGAGTTGTTGCTTCCATTTCATTGGACCAATACCTATTTGACTTCAGCGGTCATGGGAGATTAGATTGTACTCCGTGGTATACAGATATCTTCAGATTGATTTTGAGACTGGTTTCATTGGGCCTTTTTCGTGACTATAAAAACTATTGGCATGTAACCGAATTTATACTTGCCTACTCATGGCCATGAACACTCGTTGGTATATTTTCCACATGGATCTGCATTGTATTCTTGGTAGCCATGCATGCAAAGTCAGTACATAATGTAATGAGCAATTGAGTTCGTCCAGCTGGTTCTCTACCACTCCACTTCTGGGTTATTTATAATGTATTTCATCCATCGCAGATAATCCTCTGATCTCACACATTAGGGGGCATATGTTATAGCAATATTTTCCTCACCATTGCTATCTTGCACAGAGGGACTTTTTCCATTTCCCTATGTAGACTTATCAACCCCCTTTTGATAAATCCAAAGCCAAAATTATATATTTTTCCACATATAGGCTCCCTAACTGCTTTGCAAGATGTGTATATGCTTGCTGCTCCACTACAGCTCGCATATATCGAGATTTGTGCTAGAAATACAAAATGAGGTTGGGTTTCCATGTCATGACAAAAGATCTATGATCTTTTGCCTTCCATATACTAGAAACGTTCCGACTCGGCCCTTCAGTTGCATTCTGGAGGCTATAAGAGAACAATTTCGAGCTATGGAAAAGGAGGAGAAAGCATTCAACTTTGAGAGCAAAGTTACTTTGGAGAAATTACTTCATATTGAGTCTGCATCCCTTTGTCCCTCAAGTCTGAACACAGTGTTCATCCCCCAAGCTCTTTCCTTATTGTCGAGAGGACTTCATTACCTCTTTGCTATGATCTTACCTTTGGTGGAGGATTGAAGTGGTGGAGACCCAGTTGGAAGGAACTTGGTTTCTTGGTTTCGAACCGTGCCGACACGAAAGTCTGTAATGTTGATACTTCTGTTGATTAATTATTAATAGAAACATTCCTTTCCCATCCTATCGATATCTTGAAAATATATGATTATTATCCATGGGCATGTTTGTAATGTTTATTAATGGATTGTGCTATCTGATGTGCTAACTCATGTTATATATTGTCACTAAATACTTGCATCGCTTGTTAGTTGAGAATTTCTTGCATGTGTAAATCTTTGGGTCAAAGTGCTCAACGGTGGAATGACATCAAACAATTGGATCGAGGTAGGCTTCTTCCTCGTATTTCACATTACTTTATATAGAACGTGTTGGAATTGAGTTGATTTCTGCAGTCATACCTGTCTGTTGTGGTTTTCCCTTGGCCATAGAGAGTTTTTCCCTTGTAACAAGGTCTGAAGGAATATTTATTTCTTGGGAGAAATATCTAAGAGAAATGTTGAAAATGTTTCAAATGGAAGACTCTACACCTATGAGCACACCTATGGTCATTGGATGCAATTTAAGAAAGGATGATGACTCACCTAATGTTGATCAAAGTTCATATAGGTCTATGATAGGCAACCTATTGTACATCATAACATCCCGTCCAGACATAATGCATGATGTTGGAATGGTAGGAAGGTATCAGGATGCACCTAAACATAGTCATTTGTTAGCTGTCAAAAGAATATTTAGATACTTGAAAGGAACAATGAAATATGGCCTATGGTATCTTAGGAATCAGAATTTTCAACTATCAGTCTATTTAGATGTTGATTGGGCTAACTACGTGGATGAAAGAAAAAGCACGAGTGGAGGTGCATTCTTCTTAGGAGATTCTCTTGTAGCATGGTTGAGCAAGAAGTAAGGTTCCATTTCCTTATCGACTACATAAGTTGAATAAATTGCAACTACCACTTGTTGTACCCAAGTATTATGGATGATTCAGACACTTGCAGACTTGGAGGTAAAGTATAATGCAGCGATCCCAATTCATTGTGATAATACTAGTGCCATTAGTGTGTCAAAGAATATTGTATTTCACTCCAAGACCAAGCATATACCCATCAAGCATCACTTCTTGAGGGAACAGGTAACCAACATTGTTGTTTCTTTGCATTATATTCCATCCAAAGATCAAATTGTTGATATCTTCAGTAAACCGCTTGCAAAATCTCAGTTTGAGTATCTATGCCAAAATTTGGGCGTGAACCTATTATCAAGTTAAAATAATCTATCCGATTAGGGGGAGAGTGATCCTTTTATATCTTATCAGGGGGATCACAGAGTCACTCTCTGTTTTCTTTGAAATTGATTTCAAAGGGGGAGAACAAGGTGTTGTTTGTATGCTACAGTTGGAGGTCTAAGCAAAATAGTGCAACCTTTCAGGGTTGCGATCAATGCCAAAGGGGGAGATTGTTGGCATGTTTTTAGGAAGAATGTTCTTGTCATTGATGGTAAGAAAAACAACAAACCAAACCTTGAGAGCGTAGAAGATGAGAAATCTCAGAAGAGATAGCAATTTCCAGAAGTGCAGACAAGGTCCAAGAGACAGATTCGCAGGAGGAGCAAAGGTAGAGACCCGTGAACACTTAGAAAACCTTCTAAGTCAGAGAGATCATAATCTTAGGAGGAAGAGTGACAGTGGTCATTGGATCACTGATCCAGAGGACCAACAACCGTCATATTGAATTAATGTAAGGATAGAATAAGTGGGGCAAAATGATTGAGAATTCGATCATCCGATTTTCCGTCAGCCATCAGATTGATTTAAGTGGAAGGACAGGATAAGCAAGAGTCGTTGATCTAATATCTTGATCAACGAACAACATTCGTTTTGGTTCTAAAGATGTGAGGAGGTTACGCTACAGAGAAATCACTTTGAGAGTTTCAGTTTGAGATCTGAAATCCCCAAAGTATGGAGAGTAGGAGAGTCAGAGTAAACGTCAATTGTCAGATCATTTGAAAGTGGAAGTACAGGATAAGCTAGAAAAGCAGCATCGCAGAAAGATCGAGCCATCAATCTAAGACAATGATCGACGAACAACATTTAGTTCGGGTCTAAAATTTGCGAGGAGGTTATTGTTCAGGGATTCTCACTTCGAAAGAATTGGGGACTTGAAAAGTCGAAATACCCAAAGTCTCGAAGGTAGAAGTCTAGAAGTGAATGAGGATCCATGTTAGTAAGACTACGTCAACAAGGATACGTGGAGCAATCAGAAAATGACAAGAGTCAAGTTGATTCAGCATTTCAGGTACATGCAAATCACAAATCCAAGTGACATGTGGTAGCTACTAGGCTCATGACACGTCATCAAGTGACGTAAGTAAGTGACGCCACTCCGAGAGTTTTACTTCGGGAGCTTTACCACCAACACTTTCCCAAAGTTCCAAAGTCCCGAAGTGGTTTGGGGTTACCCATCGTCGAGAAGGATAGGTGGCGCAAGATCCATAACCTTGGAAGTTTGTGGATGGGGAGAATGTGAAAATTGTCGAACACAAATCTCGACCGTTGATCGTCAAGGGGAGTACGTGTCGAATGATCTGAGATTTCAGAGAAATCTCACTTCAAGGATTTCCAGTTGAGACTTGAGAATTTCGAAGTCCGGAGATGCAAAAGGATCGTGACCGTTGATCTGGAAGGGACACACGTTAGTGGATTGTCAGCTCCGGGAAAAAACAAAGGAAAGTTGAAAGGTTGGAAAGTTTAGATTTCTGAACCCTGAATACACGAAGGGAATGTGACCATTGATTCGAGAAGACCACATGTCATTAGATCGTTGACTCCCGGTGAAATGCTCCAGGAGCAAGCGGAGTTTGAGAATAGAGACTCCCGAAGTCCGAAAGGAAAAATCGATCGCGTCCGTTGGTTTGGAGGGCACATGTCACTTGGTTGATGAGACTAAGGATTGCACGTGGACGAAGGAAAGAAGGTAGTAAAATACAATAGACTAGAGCCGTTGATCGAGGGAATCTCTTAGAGACCGTGAGATCGATGGTCATGCCTGATTGCGGGATCAGAAGTACTCAGAAGTTAATTTCTTGAGGGTAGGCTTCAATTGAAACCATGGTATCGGAGAACGGGTACGTGGTAGCTGGAGGTATATTGCAAGGAGAAAAGCGGTTAATCCCAAACCACTGTTGGAAACACCCGTAATCATTCTCTTACTCAAGGATGTAGCCCAAGGTCACATGCAACAGGGGGCTAACGAGAAGAGAGCTCGCGCCCACAATCATGTGGTCATGTGAAGTTAATCGCCCAAGGTCATATCGGAAATAGGGAGCTAGTGCTTGCTAGACCAAGAAAGTGAAGTGCCTTTTGAATGGGCGTATTGTCACCTCTAGAGCTCACATGAAGGAAGGGACTTAGAAGCCAAAGAAGCCAAAAAAAATGACTGGTTGTAACTGCCAGAGAAGACGAAGAATTTCGACTGACAAAGAAGCAAAAGATTCTCAGGATAACTACGAGAGAAGCCAAGGAACCTTGAATAACGGCCAGAGAAGATGAAGAGTTCGTATGATGATCAGGTAGATGACTTGATGTGTAAAAGACATGCAGAATAGAGAAGAGACAGTGTATCTCTCGGAGAGTGAGGCATGTGGGTAGGACGAGAGGCAGTGCATAATCTGAAGGGGAGATCTGTGTTGCAGTGAAGAGGATGCAGAGGCAACACATAGCATAAAAGGTAGAAGATAATATGAACAACAGGTGGTGTGGAGCGCAGGAGGAAAACGAGCAGAGCATAGAAGTTGAACGATTAAGAAGCATAATAGAGTATAGAAGCTGAACAAGGCAGAAGATACATGGAGTTGTAACAGACCATATCAAAGACATATCAAGTAATTAAAGTTTTGTAAGATTCAATCAGGGTGGTAGGGTGGTTCTAGGGAGGATTGCAGTCCTCTAAATTCTAGTTGTTACTAGAATATATTTTGGGAGTTGGTGCTTCCATCTAGTGGGTGCTATAGAAACTTGGGAGTTTGTGCTTCCATCTAGTTGGTGCTAGAGAAATCTTAGAGTTGGTTCTTTCTGCAAGTTGTAGCTTGCTATCAGAGGTTGTAGCCTCATATTTGATTTGGACCTCAAATACTGTGATGTACATGAAAGTTGGAGCTTGATTGACATCCTAAGAAGAAGAGGTTTTCACCCTTTATGGGTTTCCTCAGGAAAATCAGTGTCTGTGTATTATGTGTGATTGATCATTGTATATATATACATGTTAATTTATCATAAACACATTATATAATAATCTAGAAAGAATCATAAAATAACAGGAAAAGTTTCAAGCTTATATACATAATTGATTCACCCCCCCCCTCAGTTATATTTCCAATTGTTAGAACCCTATATAATAGGGGAATTAGTATTCTGACTGATATCTTTTCAGGCATAACACAGATGGATCATGATGCATAGTGAAAATGTGAAGGTGGCAGAAAACTCTCAACACGTCTCATCTTTTATCGCAACAGTTCTCAGCTTAGTCGTTATCTCCTAAAATAACACAGTCAAGTTTTGCCATTTTAGGTGATAAGAAGTATTTGAAAATTTTAATTTTTAATTTTTGTAGGCTTGTTTGAAAGCCTATTGTTTGTAAATAAGTTCAAAATAAACATTGCATTTGATTTTCTTTTCAAAAGAGGAAATTATAGGTTTCGGTGGCTTAGGCGAACCCGTAGGCGTTCATTAGCCACCGAAAGCCTTCACTTTCAGTGGTTAATAGAGAAAAGAAAAGTTCGATTAAACCATAAAAAAGGCATAAGCTTGGAAAGATCAGAGCCCGCATTTTAGCACGATCCAAATGTCAATTGGCATAATGATGGAAGGCTAACTGCTGATAGTTAAGCAAACTGATGATGGAAAGATGGTATGATTACTCCTAATCTAGATTTGATGCGATATGGTACCTATCAAGACTCCACATACCATTTCGCATTAAAACTCTGCATGCACAAGATTTTATGTTTGTTTTAGTTCCGCCTAACTGCTTAAATCTTCACGTATCTTTCATAAATCCACTTCCAAAGAATATCGTCGTAATGATTTCCCATTCAATTAATCATTTGAAATTCCTTTGATTTAGGAATCAAACCCGAGCCTTCTGTTATCCTCAGTTATATCATATAGAAGCCCGAGTTTTCTGTTATGCTCTGTTAAGACTCCATTTGTCACCTCCATCTTACAGGAGCCTAGGTCATCGCTATTCCTATGCTAGTTAACTCGCCTCAGATCCATTTTTCCTCCTCATTTTGTGTGGTTGTCTCCCCTAGTCTGAAGACATGTCAATTTGCAGATACAAGCACAGATCATGTTCAATTCATGAAAAAGGCGGGACTGACGTTAAGGACAGAGTTCGATGGCACCTGGTATCTCGAGGCTCATCTTGAGATATATGATTTCTTCCATGTAAGATAACTGGAAGCCTCTTTCTTCCAGGCTACATTAAAGTGAAACAGTATGGGTGGGATAAACTCCCCTTGTAAATATCCTTAGTGGAGGTTGAGTTGCCATAGCATCAGAAGGTAGTGGTAGCGACAATGAACACTCAGATTATAGTTGTAGTAGGGAGTAGCAGCGAAAAAGGAATCCAAGATGCATTGTTGATAAAGTTTGGGCCAAGATGATGAAACATTACCTTCTACACAGAAAATTGAATTTCCTGGCACTGCACCTAAAAGACGACCATCACCAAAGCAGCCTTGAACACTCATAGAAGCAGTGAGGTAATTCATTTTTGCGATTTTGAATTTTTTATGAAAGCACAATTTTCAGTGGTTTAGGCGAATAGGACGATTGTTCATTAACCACCGAAAGTAGATATTTTCAGTGGTTAATACACCCAGATTCTATCTGTGTTAACCATTGAAACCTGAGACAAGGCAGTGAAGGTGTATTTTTGCCCATATTGAAGTTTTTCTCAATCGAATCTCTTGGAAATGCTTTCCAAAGATACATATTGAACTATAGTATCAAATCCAAAATCCATATTTGATGCAAAAGAGGTTTGAGGAGGTGTTCAAGTTGATTAGGAAACCTATTTTTCGGGCAATGAATCAAGTTTTTATCTAAATTTGGCAAATTCAATTTTTATCTTCATCAAGGGATATCAAACAACCTTGGAAGGATTTCTACACGGGACAGAGGTTCTAGATGATGGAAAGACCATGAAATAAGGAGATTGACCTCATTTTGAGGATCATTTCCTATCTTTTTGTAAATTTGTTTTGATTTTCTATCTTTAGCAAATTTGATCCATCCTTCTAGGATCTATAACTACTTTGTAAGGGCTATAAAGCTACAGAATTTAATGCATAAAGGGGGGACCTGAGAGGAAGTAGTTTTATTTGCTGGACTATGGGTTTTTCCATTCCAGAAAGATTTTTCTGTAATCTCAAATGATCGATCAGTAATAGGCAAGTTGTTGACCGGATTCTTGTGTTGAGGTGTTGGTGGCATTTCTTTTCTCTGTTATGTGTTTTTCCAGTTATCATTTCACATGTTTTCAAATTCTTATTATCAAAGGATAGTAATAGAGCATAATTTATTTGTGAAATACTCTGCATCTGGTTCTTGATAATCTTTATGTTTCTCTTCTAAAAGCTCAGTTTAGGAATTCTTAAATGCTCCTTTGCTTGACTCAGTTTAGGAATTCTTAAATGCTCCTTTGCTTGACTTTTTCTCCTCTACTTTTTCCTCATTTCACACCATTAAAACTTGATTCAATCCAACATTTCCACTACCTTTCCCTGTGTAAGAGTTTTGTCTAGATCTGAGAGTGAATCATATATTTAAGTGTAGACTCCATTTGCCCAATGGTCCTTGTTGTCCCAAACCAACCATTTAAAAACCAAAAACCATGATCCCTCATAACTAGCCTAATATCCTATTCCAAACCAAGCTAGATCACACACAGAGAGCCCTCTTTGAGTCTTGGAGGGATAGATCCAAGACTCCAAGCAGTTGAAACAGTTACCTCCGTCAATTTCTTCTTCAACCAAGAAATTACAGAGTGCTAACATTTTGGCGACCGTACTGGGGAACTTTCCCCAGTAGTACACTTCAAAGCTCCAGATCTGATCACTGATGGTGGACATTGACTAGACACAAGAAGGCTGAGATCATTCACCTGGCGACTCCAATCAGCTCCAGACAGTGCCAACTCAAAGACTCCACTGGAGGAAAAACCTAAAGAATGACCAACCAACCTAGAAAGACCAGGTACTCAAGCTCAAATTGTATTCATGATTTTATTGGTTTCATCTGCAATTACTTTCTCTCTTATCATGATCTTGGTCCAGAGTATATTGTTGAAATTCAGGATGATCATTTTCAACCTG
>SNQJ01S0055334.1:33558-44555 GCA_010110895.2 Picea sitchensis
TCAGGATGTTTGCCTTGTCTTTGCAAGGCAAAGTTAAAAATTGGTTTAAAAACCTCCCAGCTGCAAGCATCATAAATTTTCATCAGTTCATGCAAGTTTTCTTAGATAGGTGGGTGATCATGAGAAATGTCTTTCTCATCCTAAAAGAATATGACCATTTGAAAAGGCATCCAGGGGAAACAGTACAACAGTTTTCAGAAAGGTTCAATAAGATATATCATGCAATGTCTGTTGATATAAGACCACCCATGGGATCAACACACTTGCATTTCCCAGATGCCTTCGATCCTAAGATGGAATTCCAATTAAGAGAAAGGAACACTGCAAGCCTTGAAGAAATGCAGAACATTGCAGTTGATGTGGAGGCCAACTTGCTGATCAAAAGGTCAAAAGTAAAGAACAAAGAAAAGGAGCAGCTGAAATCTTCAGAAGCTAAACTAGACATCTTGGCCATCACCATGGAAGAGATGATGCAGATGAACAACAAGAAAGATGATCTTGTTGTCCAAAGACATCATGTTCCATTGATTTCAAAGAAAGAAAAGGTCATTGTTCCAAAACATTTTGCTGCTCATCCTTGGTACCATGGTTTGGATAATGATTCTTTCATGTATTCAATTCACAACACAATCAAAGATGAAGTTCCATATCAACTTGTAGAGGAACAACCAACTGATATGATGTGCATGTTTGAATTCATTCCTTACTTGGATAATCTACCCAAGTGTGATCAATATGATGATGAGCATGAGGCTGAAATAGATGTGGATTGTTTAAAGTAATCAACAACATGTCATTGGCAGGAAGAAGATCAGTTACAGCTCATATATGACAATCAATCTGCACATGGAAATTATGGCAGCAATGATCAAAGTGTAGAAAATCTCAGAGTAAGCGAAAACACTTTCCCCTTATGTTTCTCATCTTTTCAATTTCTGAAAAGAAACTCTAGGCCAGTTGTAAATAGTGAAGACAAAAAAATTTCTAATCAACTAGGTGAAGATGCTAGTGCTAATGTGGAGGTTGTTCTAAACCCAGAATTGCAACACTTTACCTATTCTAATTTTCAAATTCCAAATGAAAGCTTAAAGCCTGAGACAAATTACGAGTTAATCCAAAATAACTCTGTACCATTGTGCTTTAATTCATTTCAAATTTTGAAGGAGACTCTTGAACAAGTGTTGAAGGATAAATACATAAAAAGTTAGGAAATTTCATTTGAATCAATGCAATAGTCTTGTTAGTCTTTTCAGGATCCAATAGTTGATTGGTTGGATGACCTGTGTGGTCAAAGTCATTTTCCATCATCTAGCCATGGGTTAAAAAATTGTTATGATATTGACATGAGCAGGTAGGCAGTTATAGGGGTGTGTTCAACATAAGCATCATTTCTGAACCCATCAGAAAAGTTGCAGCCATGTCTAGAAGTGCATGAGGATGCAAATACCACAACTACAACATCAAATCATGAATTTGAGCTAGTTAAATTTGAATATCCGGTAATAGGTCAAGTTTATCTTGATCCAGTGGCTATTTATATGGAGAAATTGTTCATCACAGAGCCACAATGTATTTCTAGTTTTTATGTTATGTGTCGTGTTTATCAAACTCCTTGTAATGAAGATCAGGATGAAAATCATTTCATGATGCCTACGCCAGTTCTATTTCTGACATTGATTAAAAATATTGAAAGAGTAGAGCTAGTAGAGAAATTGCTTGACTGGCTCCATTGACATTTTTGTATTATCTGATTGATCAAAATTATCAAGTAGATTAGGGTAGGTAGATGGGTGCAAATAAGTTCAGTACTCTGAGCATTTTTCTAGTTTCAATTTCAGATTGCTTTTCAGTTCAAGTGTGATCCAGACTTCAGTTTGCAGAGAGTTTTGATTTCAGTTCAAGATTTTCAGCTACCAGGGATTTTGTAGTAGATCGAGTTGCATATTGGGGAATAGCCCGATGGATAAGGCACTGATTATCAAGTTCCTAGAGTTCAGCAGTTCTAGACATCTCCTTTGGAGCTATCTTGCCTAGGTGGAGCCTATGTTAGAACCCTATATAATAGGGGAATCAATATTCTGACTGATATCTTTTCAGGCATAACACAGATGGCTCATGATGCATAGTGAAAATGTGAAGGTGGCAGAAAAATATCAACACATCTCATCTTTTATCGCAACAGTTCTTAGCTTAGTCGTTATCTCCTAAAATAACACAGTCAAGTTTTTCCATTTTAGGTGATAAGAAGTATTTGAAAAAATTATTTTTAAATTTTTATAGGCTTATTTGAAAGGCTATTGTTCGTAAATAAGTTCAAAATAAACATTGCATTCGATTTTCTTTTCAAAAGAGAAAATTACAGGTTTCGGTGACTTAGGCGAACCCATAGGCATTCATTAGCCACCGAAAGCCTTCACTTTCGTTGGTTAATAGAGAAAATCAGAGTTCAATTAAACCATCGAAAAGGCATAAGCTTGGAAAGATCAGAGCCCACATTTTCGCACGATCCAGATGTCAATTTGCGTAATGATGGAAGGATAACCGCCGATAGTTAAGAAAACTGATGATGGAAAGATGGTATGATTACTCCTAATCTAGATTTGATGCGATATGGTACCTGTCAAGACTCCACATACCATTTCGCATTAAAACTCTGCATGCACATGATATGTTTCTTTTAGTTCCGCCTAACTGCTTAAATCTTCACGTATATTTCATAAATCCACTTCCAAGGAATATCTCCGTAATGATTTCCCATTCAATTAATAATTTGAAATTACTTTGATTTAGGAATCAAACCCGAGCCTTCTATTATCCTCAGTTATATCATATAGAAGCCTGAGTTTTCTGTTATGCTCTGTTAAGACTTCATTTGTCACCTCCATCTTACAGAAGCCTAGTTCATCGCTATTCCTATGCCAGTTAACTCGCCTTAGATCCGTTTTTCCTCCTAATTTTGTGTGGTTGTCTCCCCTAGTCTGAAGACGTGTCAATTTGCAGATGCAGGCGCAGATCAGGTTCAATTCATGAAAAAGGCAGGACCGATGTTAAGGACAGAGTTTGATGGCACCTGGTATCTCGAGGCTCATCCTGAGATATATGATTTCTTCCATGTAAGAGAACTAGAAGCCTCTTTCTTCCAGGCTACATTAAAGTGAAACAATATGGGTGGGATAAACTCCCCTTGTAAATATCCTTAGTGGAGGTTGAGTTTCCATAGCAGCAGAAGGTAGTGGTAGCGACAATGAACACTTAGGTTATAGTTGTAGTAGGGAGTAGCAGAGACAAAGGAATCTAATATGCATTGTTGATAGAGTTTGGGCCAAGATGATGAAACAGAACCTTCTACACAAAAAATTGAAGTCCCTGTCACTGTACCTGAAAAAACGACCATCACCAAAGCAGCCTTGAACACTCATAGAAGCAGCGAGGTAATTCATTTTTGCGATTTTGAATTTTTGATGAAAGCACAGTTTTTGGTGGTTTAGGCGAACAAGACGATTGTTCATTAACCACCGAAAGCAGAGATTTTCGGTGGTTAATACACCCATATTCTATCTGTGTTAACCACTGAAACCTGAGACAAGGCAGTGAAGGTGTATTTTTGCCCAAATCGAAGTTTTTCTCAACTGAATCTCTTGGAAATGCTTTCCAAAGATACATATTGAACTATAGGATCAAATCCAAAATCCATATTTGATGCAAAAGAGGTTTGAGGAGGTGTTCAAGTTGATTAGGCAACCTATTTTTTGGGCAATGAATCAGGGTTTTATCTAAATTTGGCAAATTCGAATTTTATCTTCATCAAGGGATATCAAACAGCCTTGGAAGGCTTTCTACACAACACAGAGGTTCTAGATGATGGAAATACCATGAAATAAGGAGATTGACCTCATTTTGAGGATCATTTCCTATCTTTTTGTAAATTTGTTTTGACTTTCTATCTTTAGCAAATTTGATCCATCCTTCTAGGATCTGTAACTACTTTGTAAGGGCTATAAAGCTACAGACTTTGATTATAAAGGGGGGACCTGAGGGGAAGTAGTTTTATTTGCTGGACTATGGGCTTTGCCATTCCAAAAATCTTTTTCTGTAATCTCAAATGATTGATAAGTAATAGGCAAGTTGTTGACAGGATTCTTGTGCCGAGCTGTTGGTGGCGTTTCTTTTCTCTGTTATGTGTTTTTCCAGTTATCATTTCACATGTTTTCGAATTCCTGTTATCAAAGGATAGTAATAGAGCATAATTTATTGGTGAAATACTCTACATCTAGTTCTTCATAATCTTTATGTTTCTCTTCTAAAAGCTCAGTTTAGGAATTCTTAAATGCTCCTTTGCTTGACTTTTTCTCCTCTACTTTTTCCTCATTTAACACCATTAAAACTTGATTCAATCCAACATTTCCACTACCTTGCCTTGTGTAAGAGTTTTGTATAGATCTGAGAGTGAATCATATATTTAAGTATAGACCCCATTTGCCCAATGGTCCTCCTTGTTGTCCCAAACCAACCATTTAAAAACCAAAAACCCCGATCCCTCATAACTAGCCTAATATCCTATTCCAAACCAAGCTAGATCACACAGAGAGAGCCCTCTCTAAGTCTTGGAGGGCTAGATCCAAGACTCCAAGTGGTTGAAACAGTTACCTCCGTCAATTTCTTCTTTAGCCAAGAAATTATAGAGTGTTAACACCAACACAATATATAAACATCAAAACACATAGAAAACATACCTTACATTATGTAACAACCTGATACATCAGATCTCATATCACCAACATATGTTTCTATCCATATGTCAAAGAATCTCTAAGATATGCCTCAAGGCATATACCAAAATATCCAAGACATACTTCAAAACATGTAGAAAAGCATACCTTTCATCATGAGTAAACCCTGATGCATCGAATCTCTAATAATCATACCTTTCTCAACCTTAGCATCAATAAAAGGGATCCTTCTTCAAAAAATTCCATAGATCCGCTACTCATACACTATCAACCCGCAGACATCCGCACTTTTGTTCACCATGACCCACATACATCCTTTTTTTTCTCCACTATGACATGTGTACATACGCTTTTTTCTCCACTGTGACCCACATATAACCTCAAAAATCTGCTCTTTTCTCCATTGTAACCTTCGTACATCCGCACTTTGCTCCACTGTGATCCACGAATAACCTCATAAATTTGAGTTTTTCTCCACTGCAACTCGCGGATAACCTCAGAAAACTAGTATAGTCACCTCTTTCTCTCCTCAACCTCCTTTATCGTAAGCTATATTTTCTTTGTTGAGATTGACAATCCTCCTAGAACAAGTGCAGACCCACTTATGCTATCTCTATTCACAAAAACTTACCTGGATGGATGAACAAATGAAAGTTTCTTGATGTGTATTTATAATTTTCCAAATACCTCCTTTATTTGACTTTAGGGTCGACCTGTAGCTTCTTGTTGCAATAACATTTTAACTTTTAATTAATTTTGGGGCCGACTTGTAACTTCTCATCCATACTTTAGGGCTTCATTTTTAATTGGGCATAACTTCTCAACCGTGAGGAACCACGTGATGTACCACCTACTATTGGAAATGGCATGATGAGGACTATCCATATATGAGGGCCTTACATGTGTTTACAATGCTTTTCATCCTCTTTTTATTCAAACACCTTCGGGCTTCATGACCACACCTTCAGGGATTCTTGTATACTTCTTCAAAGCTTCTTCCCATGAGGGACATGCATAAAGCTACGCCATAAGGGAACCACTTTGGAGACTTCTTCAAATACACCCATCACTTCTAGAGGCTTCTAGACTTCTTCTAGAGTTGACATCAATCATTACTTATAGGGGCTTATGGACTTCTTCTATGGTTGACATCAATGACAACCAAATTTCCAACAACTACCTCATACACCAAGTTGAGGAGATGTAAATGTGTGGACATGTACACACAAGGTCAATGTGGATGGTGGAGAGGCACTTGAATTCATTAAAATATTTTGTTAGACAGAGATCATGTCCTGAGGGATCTATGGTAGAGGGTATATGGTATATCAATCCTTGGTGTATATTAGTTAGTATATTCCTAAATTAGCAACAAAAATCATGAAGGTGTCTTAGATTTGGGGTGTCAATTCCATTGAGAAATTTGAAGGGGAGGTCTTAGTTGGGAAAGGTATAATGGGGAAAGTGAAAGGTAATTAGATGGTAGAGATCTATAATACTTTGCATTAATATTGATTTATTTATATATTGTACTTATTTAAGTTTTATTTAGCTTCCATGATCAATTGTTATTTATTCTTTACTCTAATTACTAATTTTTATTATTTTTTCATACAATTGGTCGAGAGTGGGATGCACTACATTTATACATCGCAAACAATCATGTTTGGATGAAAGTATGGATAGATTGATTTAATATACAATGTAATTGTAGGTTATCATGGGAAGGGGTGCCTACTTTTCTTAAATAATCTCATTGTAATCAAGATACCAATCTTACTCAGAGGAAAAATGATTTAGCATTTGGTTTAAAAGATAAACAAGTAAGCATATTATTCACCCACCTCATGTTTCAATTATTTTCCATTCTATTAATCCATGTCATGGTGTTTTTCTTTTATAAAGTTTTACTAAGTCTAAATATCATGTTTATTCATTGACAAATATACATTTTTTACGTGTGGGGCATATTGTAGTTGAAACACCACAAGGCTATGTGGTGCAATGGTCATAAATTTCGCATCAAAAAGTTGGATGATAAGAAGAAAAACTCTAATTCTAGGATAAATGCAGTCTTTCAGGTCACTAATGTTTCTTCTAGAAGTAACAGGCATCCAACAATATATGAAAATAGATATTATGGGTATTTGAATGATATAATCAAGTGTGACTTTAATTCGTTCAAGTTAGTTTTGTTTGAGGTAAAATGGTACATGTTACAGATGAATGAACATGATCCTAAAAGAACTGTTATTGAGCATGCCAATGGATTTACCATGGTTAATACAAGGATGTTTGAGTCGGGTATAGAAACTTATTCTCTTCCAAGCCAATGTGAGCAGGTATTTTATTCATAGGTTACAGGTAAAGAAGTTTGGTCGTGCGTTGTTAGATATGATCCAAGAGGAAGGCATGTAAAGTATAATGTACTAGAAGAAGATGATATTGAATAAGAACAAGATGTATAGGAGCACGAGGTAGATGTACCGTCAGATGAAGAAGTCTAAGAAGTTGAGCCAAATGTAGATGAAAATGTTCTCGACGATCATATTGACGATGATATTATCGAAAATGACTTTGATGATGATGATGTTGATATAGCCAATCCTTTCAACGTCGATTATGAACTAGATGATTCATATGTAGACTTGGATGAAGACTTATATGATCAATGATATTGCATAAATGATGAAATGTAGGAGTTGTGTGATCGTTATATATTTTCACAATCGTCATCATCATCATCATCATCAACACGGTCATGGTCATCATCATCGTCATGGGCATGGTCATCATCGTCGTCGTATTCATGGTCATGGTCATCATCATCATCATCATCATAAGCATCATCATCACCATTGTTATCATTGTCATCGTCATCATCATCATTGTCGTCATTGTCATTGTCATCATCATCATAATCAACAACAACATTGTCATCGTCATCGTCAATATCGCCATGGTCATGGTCATTATCACGGTCATCATCGTCGTCATCGTCAAGGTCATCATCATAGTCATCATTGTCATTTTCATAGTCATCATCATCATCATTTTCATCATCATCGTCATCGTCATGGTCATCGTCGTCATTTCCATCACCATGGTCATCATCGTTGTCATCATCGTCATTGTCGAAATCATCTTCATGATAATCATCATTAATGTCATCATCATTTTCATCATCATCGTCATCGTCATGGTCATCATCGTCGTCATCATTGTGATTTTTGTAGTCATCATCATCATCGTCATCGTCATCATCATTGGCATTGTCATCATTATCGTTATTTCCATTTTCATGATCATCATCATATCGTCATCAATGTCATCATCATGGTCATCATCATTGTTATCATATTCATTGTTATAGTCTCTATCATCATCATCATCATCATCATCATCATCATCATCATTGTCATCGCCATGGACATCATCAACATGATCATCATCATTAATGTCATCATCATCGTCATTTTCATTGTCATCGTCGTCATCATGGTCATCATCGTCATTGTCACCGTGATTTTCATATTCATCATAATCATCATCATCGGTATTGGCATTGTTGTCATCATCATCATATCATCATCATTGTCATCGTCGTAATCATTATCATAATCATCGTTGTCACCACCATAATCAACAATATAATCCACTCATTCCTTGTATGTTTCAACCCTAACACCTTAAGGGAGGTTCCAACATAACTAGGGTAAGGGAGGCATCATCCCCTGTTAGGGTGCTAGGTCTATATTTTATGCATATTTCATTTTTTTATCTTTATAATTGCAGATCTAGTGTTTATTGGTTATATCTAGTGTGCAAGTCATTTTGGATATGGATCACTATTAGATGACTATCACAACTATACACTTTAGTGTAAATATATTCATCATCTACAACAATGAGTTCCAAGTGAGTTATCTTCCTTCTACCATTTACATTTGTATCATTATGGCGTCTATCTCATTAAAGGAATTCTTGATTAATTAACCATAGTGAGTTGCTCCAATTTCCTTTTCTAATTTGTTGGTAAAACTTAATTGATCTACCATTATAATCACCTATAGCCCTAGGATGTCATTCAAAATAAAATCATAAGATCATAAAACAATAGATTGGATACCAATATGCATCACTATTAGAACCATCGTTATTGCACCGATAATTGAAAAGGTGACCTCTTTGTACTATCATATTAAGAATATGTGTTAAGACGTTCCTAAACTCTTAATAGTCTCAATTTTAAGATGTCTTAGGAGGTTGGTAGGTTCCAAGGCTTAATTTGAGCTTGGAACTAATCAAATATTAATATTTTGACTTGAACCAAAAAAAAATTATTGGGAACATGTAAAACCTAAAACTTTAATTTGCATTGTAAGTCAATGAATGTTTTGCATATTGAACTAACATTTGCTATTTTTATTCTCACTGTTGCAATTTTACTACATTTTGGAGACATTGAATGCTTTTATATCTTTGTCATATGAACTCTTATTGATGTGATTTGTTTTTTAAAGTGGACATTTATAGGTATTTTCAAGGTTTTTTTTCTAAAATCGCCCCTACAATTCAATCCTTGGTACATTTGTGAGTGATTTTGAAACAACCACCATCAAAATACGATTTTTGGTAGTGGTTTTGAAAATCCACCCCTAAAATATTTATTCTTGAAATTTTCGAGTTGATTTTTGAAAATCACTGCCTAATTTTATGGCCTACAACTATGTCTTTTGGCCTTGATAAACTATTGTAGTGGAAACCTTAAAATTACAACCATATCTCATTGTTGTGGTGGTTTGGGCTTTGCACGTATCCTCCAGAGCTAAAAGGGAAACTGTTATGGCCTAATACCCCATATTTCAAGCATAAAACATGAAATGGATCTAGTGAACTAACTTTGGAGCATAAATCCTTAAAATGGTGGCCACAGATCACTCATAGGTTAAATATTCCTTATCTAGGGCATATGTGGTGATATAAGACATCACACATGGCCCATGAGTCCCTAAGGCAATTTTGATGATCTTGTACCATGTTGTTTGACCCTAGACCATTCCTTAGACCATGAGAACCATACTTCATGTTACAAATGTATTTGAAATAGCCATTGTTATATCACATAGGGCATGTGTGATGGCTTAAATCCCTAGGCATGGACCATGAACTCCAAAGATAAATAATGTTATGTCTTAAGGCTTGTTTGTTTGACCTTGGATCGAGACCACCGATTTCACTCACAAGAAAACATTTTCCTATGTAAAACCTATGATGTGGTGGCTTGAGATTCTTTTCAACATGACTTGGGATCTCTAAAGATAAATTATAAGGCATAATACCTTGGTTGTATGGGTAAATCAAAATAAAACATAAGTTAAGGTAAATATCAACATCAACTTTAAAAAACTAGTACTAAATTTTAAATACAAATTAAAAGGATAGACATTAAGTGAATTGAAGGATCAAAAGTGACAACCTATAATTGTTTCCATTAGGTGAACATATCTAGAGACAATCATTTATTGTCACCATTATTTTGAGGTAGTTTTGGTGATGGGCATTAAGACGGGATTATCACCTAGTTTGGTCACAAAAATAGGAATTGATGATGGCCCTAGAAATATTGTCACTAATTTAGTTGCGAAAACATTAATTAGATAGCAATGATCATAAAAGGTCGGTGACTATTTTAGTCACCAAAATTACTTTAATGGTTTTATTTTTGGGAACTTTATATCCTTTCCAAACCCTAAGTTTATGTAAGGTGCATTTTGTATCACGTCTTTAATAAGGGATTGATCTGTAGTAACATATATGTTACAATTAATAGGGTATAAGCTACAAGGGAGTCCTCATTGTGTCTTTAAACACCAAATGAGATGGGCCTTGAACAAAAAGCTAATAAATTACCCTTGGCATTCCTGAGGGGTGGAATACAAAAAAAAAAGATGATGATGGCAAGTGATGATTCTGATTTTCATCACCGTCATCGTTGTGAATAGGAATAGGAATGCCATCATTGTCATCGTCGTGCTCATTTTCATCATCATCATCCTCATCATTGTTTTCAACACTGTTAATCAACATTCTCGACGTCCTACTCCTCATCATCATCTTCATCATCATCATCATCATCATCATCATTGTCATTGCAATCGCCATCCTTGTCATTGTCATATCGTCATGATCGTCGCCATCAATGTCATACCGTCTGTTGGCCACTCATAGCGGCATACACAAATTTTTGAAAGCTTCCTTATCCAT
>SNQJ01S0055334.1:44565-55414 GCA_010110895.2 Picea sitchensis
AAGAGGTTACAAGTTCAAATCTAGAGGGGGGTAGGGTATGTATACCTCTGTAGGCTTTACTAGTCTAATCGATGGGCGGAGGAGGGTCCCTTGTCCCACAAACAAGGGAGTCTCATACACCAATTTGGTGTGGCTTAGTCGTGACCTTAAAAATAGATTATTATTATTATTATTATAAATTATATATTATATATAATATATAATATATAATATATAATTTATATATAATATATATTATATATTATATATATTTTATATATTTATAATTTGTATATTATATAACATATATAACAAAAAACTATAATCGTGCGGGCCGATGCAATTGATCTCCATAGATCTCGACAACCCTAGCTCTCGTCTTGACAGAGATTACTCTCGATTGGATATCCCCGCAACCCTAGCTCTCGTCTCGACAAAGACTCTCGATCAGATATACCCACAACCCTAGATACTGTCCTAATAGAGACTCTCGATCGGATATCCCCATAGGCACAACCCTAGCTCTCATCTCGGCATAGATTCTCGATCGGATATCCTGACAAATCTAGCCTGGATCGACAAAGGAGACAGGGGATATAGCCCAACCTGACTCAATAGAGGAGACAGAGGAGATAGCCCATCTTGACAAAGGAGACAGAGGAACCCAACTCTACAGAAGAGCGATGTCGCCAAAATTGGTAAGTGACAGGGATGATTCACCCTGTAACTCTGTTTTGAATGCTTGAAAACCCCTCATGAGAGATGATTCACCAAATCCAATATAATACCTAGCTCGATAAATTGCACTGCTACTTAATCAATTACAATATATTGCACCATAGATAGTCTTAAAATTGTTTATGACAAGCATGACAATCACATGGTATCTTGAGATTTTTGTTCTTTATGTCCAACATTTTTTGCAATCTATCCCTTGTTGCATGTTTTGTTGTTTTATCTTGTACAACCAATGTAGCTTTAGCTTGTTGTTGTGCCATTTTGTATATGGTCAGGGATATCAAGGGCACTTTTTATTAAGTGCAATAGTGCACGTATGTTAAATTGGAGCATCATGACCCAATCTCCTCACAAACTTTTGTTTTCCACTTCTACAAATGAGTAACTTTATTAATAACTTCTACTAAAATCATCATTAAAATCTTGTTTTATAATAGTGCTGGCATGTCTAAAACATCTATTCCATAGTTCCAACATGTTCTCACCTATTACAACCAATACGACATCATAATTCATTTTATAAACTTAGATACTACTTTCCATGGGAGCCCACATAAGAACAATGCTAGATTGATATTTAACGAACAAGTCTCCCAATAAAATTATACTTTTAATCCTAGATATGTAAACTTTGCAACAAAAAAAAAATATTTAGTCAATTTGGGAACATAGAATACTCCATTTAGTTCCTTTTTCTCGACTCTCTAAACTGAAATACAACACTCCAACTCCATGAGTTACATGACTATTAGCATCTTGTAATTGAACATTTTCATTAATACTTAAGTTGTGATAAGTATCAACCCAATATCTTTGACAAGTTATATGATGCGTTGCCTCATAATACATTATTATTCTTCCACCCAATCTTTTGATTTCTTTTTTTCCAACTAACAACACTATTACACTATCCCCTATAATTCATGCATCAATCATTATCACTTTTTATGTTCTCAACTTTAGCTAAGAGTATTGTATCCTCCATTTTTTAAGTGACAACGAAATGAACCTCAATGTCTTCTCTTCCAACACTCATATTGTCTTCTCTTCCAACACTCATATTTATAATGCAGAGAGGAACACAATAATGGTACCTACCTTTCTTTTTCCACCATTCCATGATTGTTTACCTAATTGTTGATATTTTCTTCTTGGGGATTGTTTACATACATTCCAATCCCCCTAGTTAATAGCCTTTTGTTGCCCTTATCTACCTACATTATTCTTCTTCCACCCAATATTTTGATCTCCTTTTTTTCAAATAAAAACACTATTACACTATCCCCTATAATTCTTGCATCAATCATTTGTATTTCTTCTTATAAAAAAACATCAACAACTATTTCAAAGATTAAGTTATCGTTATTTAGCGAAACACTTTTTAATGTATCATATGATTCTAGCAAGGATTTTAATAAAGTTAATCCTTTTTTATGCTTTGGAACTTTATATTCATCCCTTGCAATAACTAATCTAGAATACAAATCCTTCAATAACAAAATGTGTCCACTCATATTATTACCTTCTACATGTTCCCACAAATGAACATGCATAAGGAAAATTGCCTTTTTCTCATAACCTTTAATTAGGTATTGTCATGTATTCTCACAAGTCCTTGCTTGTCTTTCAACTCATATTGTGCATTTATATATGTTCTAAAAGTGCAAGTTCAATGCTAGACATTACCTTCTCCAACTATTTTTCCTAAGTACTTACTCCTCATTTGTGGTTTTACCAATAGGATTTCTTATCACTGTTAGTAACCATGTCATGCATACCTTCTCCTTTAATAACAATTTGTATTTTTTTCTTTTACATAACAAACACTTTTCCATTAGATGTATCTGTTAGCACTGAGAGTCACCCTCAGATTGCGAGAGGATAAGCCCAGTACCCATCAGAGTGTTTAGTGGATGTTTGATTTATGAATGGAGGTCAAATGGACAAAACTCAGTACCAAAATGAATTTAACACAAAAAATGGACAGGAAATGCACAGGGAAGTGAGGGCCTCATTAAATTCAGTCAATGAATTGAGTTTAAAGGTGAGAAGATGGAAGAATTAGTGAGAGAGGTGAACAAAACTGCCATGGATCGGCTTTCAAGTAGCTTGGTGAAGAAAACCTCAGGCTCAAGACTTCTCTTGAACTCAATCTCCAGACACTGAAATATATCCAAACAACATAATCACAGCAGCATAATGATAAAAAATACATCACAATGAAACTAAAACAACTCGACTGGATCCTCTATGCCCGAGCCATTCAACGTAAGAGAGAATAAGACAACAAAGAATTTGAATAAAACTGGTCACGACACTATCGTAATCAAACCTACATTATAACAACATCACAACCCTCGACTGGATCCTCCATGCCTGAGTGTTTTAGCACAGTTTTTATAGAGAGATGAAAAGAGATTGACTTCTATTAATGCAAAAGTCTCAAATTTGATACATAACCAGAGAACAGATCTGGCATCAAAACATTACAAAATAGGGAGCTCTGATCAACCAGTTGATGACCTTAACAAAATATCAAAAATACTTATTTATACTCAGAACAGTCCTCGACTATCAGGAGTGTGATCTGATCACTACATTCAAAGCATTGATTCTGAGCAGTCTTCTGTCAGACTGTGCATGTATCCCTTTTTCAAATGCGAGCTCAGATCGGCATGGTTTTTGCAGGGAAATTTGTCCACAGGGGTACCACGGGATGGCGGTTCAGTTCCCACGGTTGAACCTTCCATGCCTTCCATTTATGGAGTGAGCCAAGGTTTCAACCACCGACTCTATTTTAATTAACTGCCTTCTCTTGGGAACTCAACGAGACAAAATTCCCAAGGGGTCTCCACGTACTTGGTGCTCGAGGGCTCAGGTGTTAGCTCCTTTTCTTTTGGGTCCCTTTTAAATGTGACATAGGGCCATGACCTCACGTAATTGCATGATTGTGGGCGCGGCCAAGGACAGTTTGAAAGCAAACTGCTTTTGTCCCCACAATTCACCACGAGACACCACATGTCCCTTTCCCAAAATAATGGTTTCGATTGCGGCCGTCCCTCAATCTTTTAAAACCCAAGCTTCTTCCGACCCCGCAATTGAGCGTGATCATCGAACTCGTGATCTTGGATGAGGCTTTACGATCAACGACTCAAATCTTCCTTTTTCAAATCAATGGGTAAGATCTTCCCTTTTTGAATCAACGGTGGAGATCTGTTTCGCGATTCAGGCTTCATAATTTTCAAACCTCAGACCTCCTTTTCCTCCGAGCAAATCCCCCAGAGCCATGGATCTGATGATACATGACCCTTGCTGATCAACGTTCGAGATCCCTTCAGGTCTCCAGACTCTGGAGAAATCAAATCTCAAACCTCGTTTGCCTTCAGTGCTTTTACCCGAAGCTGGCGATCTATTGACACGTGTCCTCTTGAATCGAACGGTCAAGAATGACTTTGGACCTTTATCCGAAATTCATGAATTTATGCCACATGTCCCTTGGATCGTCCTTCAAGTAAATCCTATGCAGCGCTAAATCATATGACTCATGTCTATCGCAGATCGACGGCTGATATCTCTTCAGGACTTCGGCCATCGGAAAATTCAAATTTAAGCCTCATCTAACTCCAAACAAAACCTATGAAGCGAAGGATTTGGCAACGTGTGGCTTCTCACTGACTGACGATGTAGATCCATTAGGGACTTCGAGACTTTGGGCCTTCGACAACTTTAACACTCCAGGACTTCAACAGCTTTAACATTGAGGGATTTGCCTCCATGTGTCTTCTTTCTTTGGATGGCTCAGATCATTTTGGGAGTTCGGGATTCAGATCTTCGCGAACATGGCGTGTTTCTCATTTCAAAGCTCCTGAAGAAAAATTCCCAAAGTGACGGATCTGATGACACATGGCTTATGGATTCAGACGGTCGAGATCCACTTCGGGACCTTTAGCATTTCGGGGCTTCTGAAGATGCTACTACCAAGATCGACAACTCCTGTCGATTTGAGATCAACGGTCCATAACTACTTCGGGAGTCCGAGCCTCGACTCTTCGGGAGTTTCACACACTTCTCTCTTCGAAACTCCCGAAGCTCACTTCCCCGAACACTTGGATCAGATGCCACCTGTCCCCCTCGAGATCAACGACTCATGCTCGCTCAGGGCCTTGGGACTTCAGACCTTTTGATCTGGCACTATCCTTCGTGCAATTTTGGCATTCCAAAAGCCCACGAGCCACTGATATGAACTTCTCCTAAAATCTCCGCCACTGAAATTTTAAAACTGCATGTTGCTTTTAAGCCCGAAATGGGATGCTTTGAATGTTTCACTTTGTGTCCATGGTTGCGTCTTGCGTGAACAAGAATTTGGATGACTGGCTGTGGGCTGGGAAAATAGGGAGACCAGTGACTGGAAAAAGGAGATGAGTGTTCATCCTTGGAGAAAAATTGAGGGGATTGGGGCCGCAATTTTTTTCAGGTAAGACATTAAGGGAAACCAAGGCGCACAAACGAACAAGGGAAAACAAAAAACTATTTTATCGGCCGAAGGGAGAAAAAATTCAAGACTCGGCCTACGAAAAGGAGAGAGACAAGGGAAAGATACAGTCTTAGGTATCCTCAACAAACCCATACGACTCTTGAAAACCCTATGTGATAACATTTGGCCCCACAGGGGATGGCATGCTCCCTGCAAGCTGCCAATAATGCGCAGTTCTAGTGCCTTAGTTGTTGAACTATGGAGTCTAGATCAAAACTTTCGCTGAATAAAATGGGGATATATGTACACTACTTTACTAAAAACGAAAACAAACACATGGGCTCTAGAAGGAGCTTCTTTATGTACAATCCTAGACTAACTGATTTTTACAAAATGTTAGGTGAAAGTGGACTTCCACCAGAGCCAATCAAGTAACCTCCTAACTGAAAACTTATTTACTCTATCACTGATCAAATAAAGATAATGAAACTGTGACAGCAAAATGATTGCATTTTTCATCTCTCCTCCTAGTGTTGAAGGCAAGATAAAGTTTGGAGGGTTCAATACCTGGAAAAAATAAACTCCATGTACTCCCCTACAAGGTCATAAAATAGGGGACGAAACTTACTGGGTTGGTAACATAAAACATGCTCTATCTTACAGTTGCTCACATCCAGCTGAATGTATGTGGCAAGAACAGGTGAGTGAAAGGTTGATGCAAGTTGCTTATCCACTTCCTCTTTGTCTTCTCTGATAACGTCAGCTAGCTGAGGGCAAGGAATCTCTTCATGTATATCAATGAATGGGTCATTCTCCTTAACATACTGCTTAGTGTCTTCTGTGGGCCTAGGATTGTTGAATTCCACCCAATTCTTTTCCTTAATGAATAAATTAAAAGGCTCTATAGTATGGTCTTGGAAATCCTTCATATCCACATCATAATCTGATTCATAGTTGTCATACACAGGTTGGTTGCTCCCCAAGTCAACAAAATGTAAGGTAGAGATCTTCTCTGCTTCATCTGTGTACTCATCAAAGATAGGTGAGCGCAAAACTCTTTTATATTGCAAAGAAAAATGAGCGACCTCTTGAAGGAAAAGAGAAGAATCCTCCTCCACAACTGTATCTTATTGTACAACTGAAACAATAGGTGCATCAGGGGTAGAATATGATACATCTATGGCTATGCAATCATCAACACTATAAACACTCATATATAGAAGGCCTTCTCCTCGGGAAATAGAAAGAGAAAATCTTTCATAAACATTTGCAAAATACTTGCTTCTATCCTCACTTTCTCTTTCAATCGGATCTTCACCAGACTCATCACACGAGGAATACTCTATCATATGTTGGATGTGGAATGAAAGCTTCTTACAACAGTCATCCAAAATAAGATGAGAAAGGTAAATATTCTCGTAATATGAATTGAAAGCATCATGAAAATCCTTCAAATAATGGATACTAGCAGAAGGGAGAGATTAACACCATTCACGAGCATCTTCCTCTAAAGAAAATTTGAACATATTGATCAAGACATCCTCATGAAAGAAGCCATGTTCAAGCATGCATATATGAAATTTTAATAAGTTCTCACCGGGATGGTCATGCTTTCTTCCTTTGAATCTTAGAAGACAATCATCCCATTCATTTATAGTCGGCACTGGATGTGGATAACCAGCGATGGATGAGAAATTGAAGGGGGGGAATCTCTTGGCCAGGATAGCCTCCATAGCCTTTTGATTTGTCTCCCTTCAGTGGAGTCACCAACAGATTCTACACAGTGGATTTTCCATGGTGAAATATAATCAATCAGAATAATGTGTCCATCTTTAGTTCACCATCTAAAACTGGCTCTCTACAATGTCGTTCTTCCTAGGGAGCTTTTCAATCTAGGACAATAGCAAAAATCCTTCTTGAGAAAGCTTTCCTTTCTTAATAATCCTCTCTGGGTCAGCTTCAGGTGTAGCCAGAGGCAGTTGTGGAGTATACCTCGTGTGTCTTCCCTTCATAGCCACAACTGAAACAGTGGAGTCACCAGGTGCAAGTTGCAATCTTCAAGATACTGATTTATGATGCACCTTCAAAATCAGAATTTATTTGTGGTTCGTACCCAACGAAATGTCTTCAATTCATTCCCCAGAAATGGCGCCAAGAATGTTAGCACTAAGAGTCACCCTCATATTGCGAGAGGACAAGCCTAGTACCCATCAGAGTGTTTGGTGGATGTTTGATTTATGAATTGAGGTCAAATGGACAAAACTGAGTACCATAATGAATTTAACATAGAAATTGGGCAGACAATGAATTGAGTTTAAAGGTGAGCAGATGGAAGAATTAGTGAGAGAGGTGAACAAAACTGCTATGGGCATCAGCTTTCAAGTAGCTTGGTGAAGAAAAAATCAGGCTCAAGACTGCTCTTGAACTCAATCTTTAGACACTGAAATATGTCCAAACAACACTGTCACAGTAGCATAATGATCAAACCTACATCATAATGCAACTTCAACAAATCGACTGGATCCTCCGTGCCCGAGCCATTCAGCGTAAGAGGGAATAAGACAACAAATAATCTGACTAAAACTAGTCACGACACTACTATAATCAAACATACATTACAATAGCATCACAACCCTCAACTGGATCCTCCATGCCTAAGTGTTTTAGCATAGTTTTTACAGAGAGATGAAAAGAGGTTGACTTCTATTAATGCGAAAGTCTCAAATTTGATACATAACCAAAGAACAACTCTGGCATCAAAACATTACAAAATAGGGAGCTCTGCTCAACCACTTGATGACCTTAACAAAATATAAAAACTACTTATTTATACTCAAAACAGTCCCTGACTATCAGGAGTGTGATATGATCACTACATTCAAAGCATTGCGTCTAAGTAGTCTTTTGTCAGACTGTGCATGTATCCCTATGTCAGACACGAACTCATATCGGCATGGTTTTTGCAGGGAAATTTGTCCATAGGGGTACCACGCGCTGATGATTCAGTCCCCATGGCCGGACCTTCCATGCCTTCCATTTATGGTGTGAGCCAAGGTTTCAACCACTGACTCTATTTTCATTAACTACCTTCTCTTGGGAACTCAACGAGACAAAATGCCCAGGGGGGCGCCACGTACTTGGCGCTCCACGGCTTGGGCGCTAGCTCCTTTTATTTTGGATCCCTTTTAAATTTGACCTAGGGCCATGACCTCACATAATTGCACAATTGCAGGTGCAACCAAAGACGTTTTTAAAGCAAACTTCTTTTGTGCCCGCAATTCACCACGATATGCCACATGTCCCTTTCCCAAAATAGTGGTTTTGATTGCGGCCCACCCTCAATCTTTTAAAAACCAAGCTTCTTTCGACTCCTCAATTAAGCGTGACCATCAACCTCATGATCTTGGATGAGGTTTCACGATCAGCGGCTCAAATATTCCCTTTTCAAATCAATGGATCAGATCTTCCCCTTTCGAATTAACGGCTAAGATTTGTTTCACGATTCGGGCATCAAATATTTCAAACCTCATACCTCCTTTTCCTTCGAGAAAATCCCTTGGAGCCATGGATCTGATGATGCGTGGCCCTTGTTGATCAATGACCGAGATCCCTTTGGGTCTCCAGACTCTGGAGAAATCAAATCTCAAACCTCGTTTGCCTTCAGTGCTTTTACCCGGAGTTGGCAATCTATTGACACATGTCCTCTTGAATTGAACGGTCGAGAATGAATTCGGACCTTTATCTAGAATTTGCAAATTTATGCCACATGTCCCTTGGATCCTCCTTCAAGTAAATCCTCTGCAGTGTTGGATTAGATGACGCGTGGCTATCGCAGATCAACGGTTGAGATCCCTTCAGGACTTCGGCCATCGGAAAAGTCAAATTTCAAACTCGTCTCCCTCCAAACAAAACCTCGGAAGCGAAGGATCTGGCGATGTGTGGCTTCTCACAGACTGACGGCTGAGATCCATTCGGGACTTCGGGCCTTCGATGGCTTTAACACTCTGGTACTTCGGCATCTTTAACACTGAGGGATCCGCCTCCACGTGTCTTCTTGCTTTGGATGGCTTGAATCATTTTGGGAGTTCAGGCTTTGGATCTTCATGAACTTGGCGTGTTTCTCATTTCAAAACTCCCAAAGAAAAATTCCCAAAATGACGGATCTGATGATGCGTGGCTTCTGGATTCGAACGATTGAGATCCACTTCGGGACCTTTAGCATTTCATGGCTTCTGAAGATGCTACTGCCAAGATTGACGGCTCCTGTCGATTTGAGATCAACGGTCCATAACTACTTCGAGAGTTTGGGCCTCGTCTCTTCGGGATTTTCACGTACTTCTCGCTTNTTGAAGCTCACTTCCATGAACACTTGGATTGGATGCCACCTGTCCCCCTCGCGATCAACGACTCATGCTCGCTCTAGGCCTTGGGACTTTGGACCTTTTTCTCTGGCACTATACTTCGTGTGATTTTGGCATTATGAAATCCCATGAGCCACTGACATGAGCTGCTCCTGGAATCTCTGCCACTGAAATATTAAAACTACCTATTTGTTTTAAGCCTGAAATGGGCTGCTTTGAATGTTGCACTTTGTGTCCATGGTTGTGGCTTGCATGAACAAGGATTCAGATGACTGGCTATGGGCTAGGAAAACAGAGAGACCAGTGACTGGAAAAAGGAGATGAGTGTTCATCCTTGGAGAAAAACATAGGGGCTTGGGGCCGTGATTTATTTTGGATAAGACATTAAGGGAAAACAGGGCGCACAAACGAACAAGGGCAAACATAAAACGATTTTGTCGACTGAAGGGGGAAAACTTCAAGACTCGGCCTGCGAAAAGGAGAGAAATAAGGGAAATATACAGTCTTAGGTATCCTCAACAAACCCATATGACTCTTGATAACCCTATGTGATAACAATATCCACAACCCTAGATACCTTACTAGTAGAAATCGCCACAATACCCATACTCCTCACAACAAGAAATTCTAGCTGAGTGAACTTCCAATTCAAAAATGACCTTAGTGGACATGGTCTTTTCCGGTGCCAATACTTCTAGAGGTGGAATTTATTCTTCATCTTGTGGATGCTCAAAATAAATTGCAGCCTTCGAGCATTCTCCTTTTCCCTCCATGACACCAAATCCCAAGCCTTCATGCTTGGCCATAGGTTTAACTACAATGGTGTTTACAATCCCTTGGATTATCTATCCTAGTTCTTAGCTATAGTATCCCATTTGTTTCATTAGTTTGGAGCCTATGCCTTTGGCATGATTTTGAAAATTACTGAAGGTCTCTTTCAAAGGATTTCGACTTAAATCATTGAGGTTGGATGAAAGTTGTCGAACTAGTCATCAAACCATTCATCCTCATAGTGACAGATGAACCAACTCCAAAGGGATCCAGAGCAAGGTGCCTCCTGCCTGTCAAAGTACATATCAACCTCATCTAAACAACCAAAGGACTATTTTATCTTGACATCGTCCTCATATTTACCTCTCTCTCTCTCTTGATCAACATCGAGATGCCCAATTTTCTAGTATCAGACTCTCACTTTGTATCACCACACCTCAGACTCTCTCTCTTGATCAACATCGAGATGCCCAATTTTCTAGTATCAGACATTGTCCTCATATCTCTCTCTCTCTCTCTCTCTCTC
>SNQJ01S0055334.1:55421-72455 GCA_010110895.2 Picea sitchensis
TTTGGAAACTTTAACACTGAGGGATTTGCCTCCACGTGTCTTCTTGCTTTGGATGGCTTGGATCATTTCGGGATTTCGGGCTTCGGATCTTAGGGAACTTGGTGTGTTTCTCATTTCAAAACTCTCGAAGAAAAATTCTCGAAGTGACGGATCTGATGATGTGTGGATTCTGGATTCGGATGATCGAGATCCACTTCGAGACCTTTAGCATTTCAGAGCTTCTGAAGATGCTACTGCCAAGATCGACGGCTCTTGTCGATTTGAGATCAACGATCCATAACTACTTCGGGAGTCCGGGATTCCTAACGGAGTATTTGAACTTTCCTCATAACGGAGTATTTGAACTTTCCTCATCACTGCCCATGTGTAGTTCACCACAAAAAAGATGAAGTGGTAGTGTGCTACCATCATTTGTTGATGCCTTTTCTTCTAAGGAAAGTTCAAATACATTCTCCTCAAAGTGTTGGCAACTTCTTCAATGTCATTGATTCAACCACTCTCATATCATTATGATCTATAAATGGTAGGACTATGGCAGCTCATTTGTCTTACCAAGATAGATATTCATTGCAAAATAATAAATGTGAAAGTATTTGCAATTACTATTGACCCGAGATCAATATTCTCCAATGTTAATTCATTACCACGAAGAAATGAATTTATGCAAATTCGATTTCACTGCTCAGTTTACTTGGTTGTGGTGCCAAGGATAATGGCCAACAACATTGTAGGCAAACTATATTCTACATCAAATTTTCAAACCCAACAATTGATAATCACCCATTTTCTCATTCACTACATTTAGTCAAAGAAATAAACAAGGTGCCTCGTGATTTGTTCTTACCATTGTCATCACCACAACCATAGGAGATTCAATAAATATATAGTCAATCATTTGTATGATGATAGTTGGAGGTAAATGATAAACACATAGACTTGGGGATGTACCCTTTGAATTATCTACCCTACATGCTATTATTGAGAAGGCTAGATAGAGATCCTCAAAGGTCTATTATTTCTTTTGTGACTTTTGGAAGGCGTTTGACATTATTCCTAGACACTTATTCATTGAGCAGATTTGTGCCCTGAATGTACCTTACTTACGGGTGCTACTTACAATCCCCACCCTTAGTATGAAGCCTTATTCCATATAAGTCCTATTTCGACACTTATTCCATCTTCACCAAAGAAAAAAGTGTGAATCGTATCAAGCCCAATGTTCACATGTGATTATTTTGATCATGCTTGGCACATGCATTTTGACAATGTCTATTCAGGTGAAGGATTTGGATAAATTCAATCATATCCTCAGTAACTACATTTTCTCATTTTATGGAGTGTAGTTACAAATGAACCTATCAAACCTATCATCCTCAAGAAAGGGAATTTCTGGAGGGAGGAGGGAAAGTGTTACAATGTCCAACACATCTAACAAGGCAAGATCAACTAGAGGTGAAAAGGTCAAATTTTTTTTTGTAGGCGCATGGAATTCTTTCTTGGTGAAGGAGGTTCATTTTCATATGATGATGAGAGCATAGGTGGCATCGAGGTTCCTTTTATGTACAAACATCTACTGATACCATGGGTACCTAATGAGTTTCCTTAGTTAGACATTAACGTATGTGTAAATGAGACGATGTATCACATTGCTCCATCATCCATACATGGTTTGGGTCTATTCTCCATGGATGGCATAAAGATGAAATATGGAGGACGTGTTGAGTTGATGGAGTATGTCGAACCATGATACAACTATGGATATTGGTTGAGGTTGGTTCGATATATGCCAAGTATGTAGAGATATGTAGTCGCTGAAAATTACATACAGCTAAAAGACAATGATCACAATAAAGGAGTGACAATGTATATTGATGGAAGGCCAAAGGTGTCGGGAAATATTGCAGGGCTTATTAACAGTACAAGACCTGTGACAACAATAAAGAAACCCAATTGTATATTTGAGGGGTGTGAAGGAAATCGAATATTCATATGTGTAGTGAAAACAATAGTTGCAGGGGAAGAGTTGTTGATCGATTATGATTTGAATCAAATCGATGAAAGTACTGCTATTATGGGGGTAAACATGTTCTACCAGTATACCAAACCTGTAATTAATGTTTTCCTTTGTATATCTTTAACATACATTTTAATAGCTCATGCTTCTTAGATTATTTTCTGACATTCTAAATTGGCATGCATCTTATAATGTGGTAGGGTGATCATGGGAAGGCACTAGCTAGATCAAAGCAAGTATAAGAGTGATTTTCATATCAATTCTTGCTTACGATAATTGATTTAACATGTTTATTTGTTGATGTATAAAAACACATCGTCGGAGCAAGATGATACGTTGAATGAAATATATGATTTCATCAACCCGAAGGAAATGATTCGAAAGGCCTTGAGAAAGGAAAATAAGGAACTCATTGAATTGGCTAGGTCTAGGCCACTTCCAAAGGAGGGAAAAAAAGGATGGAAGTTTTAAGGAAGGATATAGAACAATATGAGTAAGCTCAATTAAAAAAAAGACCATTTCAAACATATATTGATTTATGAAAAAAAAAATTGATACCATTATATGAGAAATATTCTAACATTTTCTTTCTATAGGAATTTTTGGATATGATGGGACAACCTGGTCATGGGGACGTTGTTGGTGGAAGTGATGCACAAACCCCACAATGTCCTAGCACGAGCCACATCCCTGCGAGGCTATTTGCCTCTCCATATGTGGCTCAAAGGAACGAAACTCCTAGGGCCCATGAGACAACCACACTGCACACGCTAGACCATTCTCATGAGGGTCTACAGGGGGAATATCATGAGAATATTGGTTCTATGCAGCCATATTAGGCGCATTTTTATCCTGGGGAAACACATGTTGAAAGTTCAAGAACACTCTCCATCAACTTTTTGGTGGAAGAAAACTTGGTTCCCTTGAAGATACAACAAACCCCAGGTATTTTTGAATATGTTAAATAGTTCGTACCATTTGATTGAAACTTACATATTTCATATTATTTTAATCTAATTATCATATTGTTTTTCAGGAAACAATATTTTTTACAGGACCTTGCATGAAAAGGCTCTAGATATCTTCGAGCCCACCATTCACACACAGTGGAATGCCCATAATAAAGATTTGAAAAAGAATCTTCTAGAACATTTGGTCGGTCTGTTTGGTGATATATTCAACAAGTTTGAAACCACCTTGAGGATCGGTGCATATTTGAAATATTTCATAGATCAATATAGGGTTCAATTGAAAAATAACCCTAAGTATGATTGTCCTTTGGTCCTTCCCAAGAGGGAATGGAAGAATATACAGGAGGACGCAAAGGAGAGCGCATTGAGAAGCGAAGGGAAGACACCACCTAGCCCTAGAAGGTAATATATGATATTTTGAATTGAATATGTTGAATTTTGTTTAGTTCTACAGAAAAAATCGCGATATCTAATTATAAAATAATTGAAACTTTTTGTAGTCTCCCAAACACATCAAAAGCAACAAAGGAAAGATTAGATAAACATGGAAAACACAAGCTTGGCCAAGGTGGTTACTTGAGATTAAAGGATAGAATTGTAAGTACCAAATACTTTATTCATATTATACAATATATCAGCATACAAATTGTATCTAGTTGCAACCAATAATCAAAATCCATATCTTATGCCATGCAATGCAGGGGGATAAATTCAACAATGCCACCACAAAAGAAGACTTGATGATCGACTTCAATTTTGCCTTTAAAGTTGTGGTGGAAAATCGACAAAGGAAGGGATCAAAGACACAATTTGACCCTTCAAATGAGTTGGTAAATAAAATGACAAGATTGCAGTTGTTGATTACTTGTCAAATATATTGACAATTTATTGTACCCATCAATTAATTATGTCTCTATTTGTTTTAATCATAAAAGAAACATCAGTTCATTTGAAGGTGGTGGACAACAACCCCATGATACTAGTGGTTCGCAAACACATGATCACAATATGCATGTATTTAAAATAAAATGTATAATATGACGATTATGAATATTTACCTCAGACAGTGTACTTATAACTTTTCTTGTTTCAATGGCAGAGCATGTAGATGAGGGCGCTTGGAGAGAAGAGGAATTGGCAACAATACAACCAATGGTGTCCACTAATCCTCTAGGTAAAAAACATAGTAACGATATTCATATTAATAAAGCACTACTATGAATAATAACTAAACATGTCCTTTTAATGCTTTTTGTTATTGTAGTGGATGTTCCCCCTATAGTGCATCAACGTCCACGTCCTACTACTAGAAGCAGTAGATTGCTTGAGATGACCCATCACCTTCCAGCAGCAGGACATGACCCAATAGTTGAAGGTCGATATCAAGACGAAGGTGATGATGATACACTCATTAGTTTTATCAAAAAGAAGAAACAAAAGAAATAAGTGATTGTACATATTTTCAGAACAAATTTTATTAATATAAATTATTGACTGTACAAGTTTTTTTTTTTCTAGTTGTGTGTGGACCTTATATGTTATGTATGCATGTACCTTCTTGATTTCATTTGCCTTTAATTCATGTTTTTCTACTTGTTATCCATGATTGGGTATGGGGAATTGAGAGTGACGAGAGGGGGGGAGGGACCAAACAAGCTTCCACCTTCACGTGGTTGGTCTTGTTTAGTGGAGAATAAATTATTCTTGAAACCAAGAGGAGCTCATTCATGAGGTATTCCCCTTTAGTATTTATAGAGCATTATACATCTTTAATTATTATTTAGTCATACCACGTTTAATTCTCTTTGTCAAATAGAATCTCATTGATGTTTAGTTATTATTCAATCATTTAACCTATTATTGTATTTGACAAATGCAAGTATGAAAGGTGGTCACCTCCACGATCCACAATGCATTCCTGATAAGGTTTCTACTGCCCATGTTTTTCTAGTCTTTCCTTGGTTGTTTTTGACATGTCTGGGAGCCTATGAAAAGAAACCAACATAAGACTAGAAAACATGGGCAACACAAATTTCGCAAAGATTGGACAACATAATGGTGAAGATTGGACATGGAACAACCTGAACACACTTTGCTGGGAAATGGGCTCTATTTCAGGTTCTATGATGGAGGACCGAGTATACTATGTTTTCTGCAACATTCATTTATGGTCTTTTATAGTTGTTTATTGAGTTTTCTATCCCTATTCATATGTATTGACTAGATGCTTATTATTTCTACAACTAGGTGATCATGTCACTAGCCTCAATGACTTTGCTTTCTTTGAGATTTTTATGTCTATTTCATTGTCGAAACAATTTCCAACCATAAAGATTCATGCAAGCACAAGGATTTCTTTTTTTTAATTAACTGTTATAGTTGTAANACTAGGTGATCATGTCACTAGCCTCAATGACTTTGCTTTCTTTGAGATTTTTATGTCTATTTCATTGTCGAAACAATTTCCAACCATAAAGATTCATGCAAGCACAAGGATTTCTTTTTTTTAATTAACTGTTATAGTTGTAAAAAGAAAATAGGATGAAGTTAAACAAAATTTTATATATGTATTTTTTGTGTTAATAGTAGTAGGATAATCTCCCATGCAATTATTTATTTCCTTTTGAATTAGTTTATTAATGACAACTACAAATTGATGCTTTTATTTCCATGTTTTTTGCTATGCATATAGAATCATGTGCATTGAAACTATTGAATTGTTTTGGTTAGCCTTTATAGATTAATTGTTTATACAAGTTCATAATTTTTTGATATTCTAATATTTGTATTTTCTCTTGTAAGGCAAGAAAATCGGTTTTTAGTGACAGTAATTCGTTATTTACTCAACCGATGTGAAGTCACCAAGGGAAAGGACAATAAAGTTGTAATTTCAAGTAACATCATGTGTGTATAGTCTTATCATGTCAATGATTTGATCTTTTTTACATGTTGAATCATCAAGTATGTTTTTCTAAACTAATACAATTTATGGTTAACTGAATAGGTATGTAGTGGGACAATATCCAAGATTTTTTAGGGCACATTGGAATTTTTTGAAAATTGTTATCAACAAGCTTTTTGAATTCATGCACGAGAATGGCCCTGGAGTGCAGGTGAAATATCTTAGCTTACAATCCAAATTAGTTCTAGAAGGGTTTGGTTTGGTTGCATATTTCTTACATGCTATTGGCACATAGGTTTTTCCCATGATCACCCAACTGGGCCCTCTTAGCATTGGATATTCTCTTGTGGACGTACTTTGGCCAAAATGCATATATCAAAGGTTATGATATACATATGGTATGTTGCATAATCCACCCTTTAGCTCCTTGTAATGGATATTGTGGGTGGCACTTGATGTATTTTTTACTTATGTTTTAACCTGAGTTGTACCAACGGTTGTTCAAAACTTCTCTCTATAGTATTTTGCATCCAACGGGAAGGTCAAGTGGACTAAGGGACTATTACAAGTAATTACACAAACCATGAAATCCACTCAGGGGAATGTGATCTTACTACATGGCACACATTCAAGAGGGAAAGTGATGTTAACTAAGTAAAGATAGAATCATAAGAACACATGACAAACCTAGAAAACGTCCACCCAAGATTGATGAAGTTGGCATTGTTTACCTACCGGGTGCATGAACCAATCATGATTTTCCATATGGAATGTATGACATCAGCAATGGAGAATGATAATATAGGTGGTAGGTACAAAATATGCCACATGGTACTATGGCACTAAAGAGTCCCTTTTTCATAAATTTTTATAATCTTTTGTTCCCTCAAATACTAAATCAAGGTTCATTAAGCTTTATAAAGGTTTCAAGTTCACAAGGTCGGGGATCATATCTTCGATCCTTATTTTTTTATGAATTTAAATATGAATTCAACATTTATGATATCATTAAATCTAATAGATAATGTAAGGTGTCAAAATTGAAGGATATGTCCAAATACAATATCAATGAGTCATAATAGCACAATAAACAATTGATAAACAATTATACTTAAAAACCATGCATTGATAAACAATTTAAAAAACCAAGATATCTTCAAATCACAATGTGGGAAATAATTTCTAAAATCCATCCATTGAACAACATGCAATAGAAAGATAAGCATTGGTTTGAAAAGTCATCCTACTAGATTCCAAGAAATAATAGTAATGAGCCATCCCTATAAATTGTTTGAAGCACTTGATGTGGGGTATAGAGATTAGGTCACAAAAATGAATTAGGGAACTCCTATAAGATGCCATAAAAATGAGATGAAAACCTTTTTTGTAACCAAATTCAAGAAAATGACTCCTTTACTTTGGCAAACAATGGAGCGATACACCGATTTGAGAGGTAGTTGAACCTATGAATGAATTGTTTCAAAGCTTGAGATAATGCAAATTACCATAGTTTTAAAATGCTTGCAAGTGGAGGAGGGTTACACCATTGTCACCATGTACTCAAACTTCTACAATTTTGACAGTTAATGAAACCCTTAAATAGTAATGACAAAGGTGACATTAGTAGAATTAGGTAATGATTTGATCACAATAAAAAAGTTGGAGCAATTTTGGAGGTGATTTGATTGCTAGAATGATTTGGTATTAGAAATCCATTCAAGAATAATCCCAATGATGTGAATATACCCTAAATCGATTCTCTGGAAAAAGTGATATGGATAGGGTTATAACCAATGAGGACACACACACACACACACACACACACACACACACATGTATGTGTGTGTATTTTTGTAGGAAAAAAACAATAATTTTATTCCAAATGGAAAAATTAAAGTGATATAGATAGGGTTATAACCAATGAGGACACACACACACACACATGTTATATGTGTGTGTATTTTTGTAGGAAAAAAAACAATAATTTTATTCCAAATGGAAAAATTACATATGTCATATGCTTATTGGAATTCATTCAAACTTTGAAGGACATAGAAGGATCAACTCCATCATATAGAAAACAAAAAAAAAAATATGTAAATGTATATCTCCTTTCCACATGGAAAAATAAATTATACTAGAGAAAAACTCTTCAAAAAAAATTGACCTCTACATATCTATAATGGCTTACTAAGATAACTTTGTGAATAGTCTAGTTACATCACATATTATCAAAATGATCATATATCCCTTCCTCGTGGTCTTTGAACAACATGAATTGATTTGATGCAAAGTAGGATGCATATATTCATAGAGTTTCCCATCTCACCAATATTCAATGTTGCATATTTGTACCCTTACAGAGATGAAGAGGTAGGAGAAGAAGATGAACATAAAGAAGTTCAATGGAAAAAAAATGCCTATAGCTGAGAAGCCGCAGATGGAAAGTATAATTGACAAGAGGGTTAGCAGAAAGACTTGGAGAAAAGAGTATTTTGAATACTTGGTCAAATGGAAGGGACATCCAGTTGAAGATGTCAGTTGGGAAGATGAAGCATAAATTCAGAAGCATGGACAGACCGTGCAAGATCTCATGAACAGGATTTCATGAAAATCTTCAAGCGAGGGAGTATGATGTAGGAGCATCACAAGTAGCCAGCCAAGTGAGCATGAAGGCAGAAGACAGCTGGAAAGTGCAGCACACATTTTACACATTTTGAAATGTTTTTGAAAAATTAAGAAGCATATATTAATGTAATAGCTAGAATCGTACTTGCATTTATATCTGGCTGTTGTAAACAAATCATGAGCAATTTTCTCTCATCTGTCAATGTAAAAAGCATTTAAGTCTGATTAATGAAAGTAGGTAGCTTTGAACTAAGAGATTGGACAATTTAGAAGTGTAGGAGAGAAAACGGATATAGACACCCTCACTCTTTGTATTATGGTATCTTTTGTAACATTATCAACATTGAGAGTTGTAGAGAAGAACCCATGTACAGAAGCAATTGAGTTAATATATGAAGCTTTGACTCAACTTTCATGGTGTTATAATGTTTACTGTTTACATATGTTGAATGGTATGCTTACAGTTGTTTTATTCTCTCTGTTATGCATTTGTTATGATGCTATGTTGTGTTGAATGTATGAATTCTGAGAGAGAAAGATAATGAGTTTCAATTGTTTCTCTTCCTGAGAGAAGTTCCTGCAAGGAGTGCAGTGAAATGTCAGCAAGGTGTGCGTTGACAAGGGTTCTGAGTTTTATCTCAGAAAGCTCAGGAGGGATACCGTTGTTCTCATTCCATAAGAAGTGCAGGTCAAGCACATAAGCCATGCAAGGTGTGCGCAGGCTAGTTGAAGCCTTAGAATTTATCAACTAAGGTTGAAGAGTGAAAGATTGTTGTTGTCGAGTGTACACAGAGTCAAAAGATCAAATACCCTGGAGTATTTGAAAGTTTTCTGCAAGGAGTGCCAGCAGGAACCTTTGGAAGCCTTGAGTTTGGAAGTGAAATCTTAGGAGGGTTAGTACCTTTGAAAAGTTCAAAGGGAGATTGGGCTTGAAGTCATAGTATAAAATTTAAGTTCAGAAGGAGAACATTTAGTCGGTTGATGCAGAAGTCATTGAAGCGTGAATTGAGCGGTCAGAATTCTCTGTGGAGAGCTCGCGAAGTTGCGAGGACCGTAGGATCCTGTGAAGTTGCAAGGTGGTTAGGGGTTGGAAGAATTCACTATCCTAGCATCAAGAATCAACGTGAGCCATTGATCTCGTCTCAACCCACGTCATTGGATCGTATTGCGAATTCGGGGTTCGAAAATTTGGAGGCCAAACCAAATTTCTTGGTTTGCGCAAAGTTTCGAATAGTGAGAAGTAGGAGTAACCATCGGATCAGAACCTCTTCGCTATATCGCGTATCAGGGTTTCGGAGGTTGGGAGGAATCAGTTTCGACTGCAGAAGTCACGAAGGGTCGAGGGCCGAGGTCTCATGCAACACGTGGCACATCCGCTTGGTGGGGACTGCGTGGTTGACAGGTGGACACTCGTTTCCTGGGAGGGAGTCAGCACCCTGTTGACTTCTCATGCTTCAAGTTCTCATGAGAAAGGAGCACAAAGGATCAACAAGCCAACTCGTGAAGTTGCGAGTCGCGAGAAGTGTTGAAGGAGTGAAACCTTCTTTGACTTTCGCGTCTCGGAGTTTCGTAAAAGAAGGGCCCGGAGGTTTAACCCTTCAACCCGTGAAGTCACGAGTTGTGAGTGGTGCTAGTGCTTAGCCCTAGCCGACGGTTACGCGTGGAGGGTGATAACAAGGAGGATCCATACCCCATCGCATCTCAGATATCGGCGTTTGGTGAAGAAAAGTCGAGGGTCTTTGACTTGCAAACACGCGAGTTGCAAAAGGTGTTTGCATAAGGACCAGGTCGTGGTCGTATGGAAGTGTAAGTCTCGCGCCTGGAGTTAATGTGGACAGGGCGAGTTTTTCAGGAAGGACCTGTGGATACACCCTTGTGTGTGTAAGATATTCCCGTAGGGAAAGTGAAGAGTCAATCTGACTCAGAGGGGAATTAGAATGATCCTACGCGGATCTTGTCCCGAGGGTCGGGGTATGCACCACCTAGCCCATAGCCTTTCCATGGGTCTTCTCCCACCCTCACCCTATTTCCACAACCCACATCCAAAACGAGCAAATTCCCAATCAAAGGGAATGCTAACACAACAAATTCCACATTATAGATATATTATGAGTGTTATTTCTTGGTCTTTGGATCCAATCCTCAATTAAATCTAGGAAAATATACTTTTTCACTTCAACTTGAAACCATAAGCATTTTCCTTGAATGAGTCTCTAACCTCCCTTTGTAGCTAAGGATTTGGAGAAAAATAAAATATTCTTTAACCGCTAGCCTCCACAATATTTGGGAACAACCACTATCTTCCAATTTACCAGTTGGATCCCCCTTTTCTCCCTACAACTTGATCAGATAAACCTAAGACAAATTATTCTAATCACTTTTAGAATTCCTTTTGGAATATAAGCCAAGGACAACCAAAACACAAGAATTGCCTCTAAGACCAACTTAACCAAAACCAACCTCCCATCTTTGGACAACCACTAATCAAAACATTTTACACCTTAGATATCAACCACTTCCAATCCCACTTCTCATAATAATTTCGTTTTACAATGAAACCCAAATACTTCAAACCCATATCGAAGTTAGTCATAGAAAAAAGGAAATAATTGCTAAAAATACAGACTTTCTTTTTCAAAAAACCTCACATAGGAGATATTTGATTTTCTTACGTTAACCAACATTCTAGTTACTAAGCAACACAAATCCATAAACTCCTTTAACTTCACCACATCTCTTCTAGACCCATCACAAAGATCAAAATATCGTCAATGAATAGGAGATGAGATAAAAAGAAAGTACTTCCAATCTTGATTCCTATAAAACCACATGATCTCCTTGCTTCCAGTAGTGTCATGCTCGTTCTTTCTATAAAAACAAAGAGGAGACAAGGGATAACCTTGTATTAAACATCGATGTGGAATAAAGGAACTTGTAGCTAATCCATTAATTAAAACATAAAAAGAAACATGTAGTAACACAACTCATAGCCCAATTACCAAAAGGAAGATAAAAACACAAATGAATTAACGTTAACTTCAAATAAAACTAATTAGCATATCCATATGATTTTGAAAAGTCAACCTTAACCACCATTTCCTCAACGTTATTTGTTATAATGGAGTGAATACCTTCTTGTCCCACCCTAATGGCCTCGTGAATCTTCCTCCCTTAAAAACAAAAATTCACTAGAGATGGATTTGGATAGAAATCCTTTAACCCTCTTCGATACGACCTTAGCAATAATTTTATAGTTGTTATTGCACAAAAAAATATGCCTATACTATTTGAAATAAGTTGGGTTAATTGATTTAAGAGTAAGAGTATGGAGGTAGAATTGGAAGGAGCTAATATCCTCTCTATAGATCTATATTCATTAATCGCCCTTATTAAATCTTCTTCCAATATGTCTATGAAGCACAAAAAAAACTCGACCACCCATCTAGTCCTAAACTTTTTCTCTTATAGAAACTATGGAGCACAATATGCAATTCATATTTGAAACTTCCTCCATCCAACAAATATTTTCATCATCATTAACAAAATGAAAAAACGTAGGCATCTTGATCACTTTGACAATGGTAGCCATGCCTTCTGCTTTGTAAACTCCCACAAAATGATCCACACCAACTTGAGATATATCCTCGAAACTAAAGGCCATTGTCACATCACCCTCTCATATGTGATATTGAATTAATGTTATTTTGATGGTATTATGCACCAAATACCCCATATAGTAGAAAAATATAAAGAACAAGTGACTCTACACCTTGAGAATGAGAGAAAAAAATGAATAAGAAGCCTCTTTGAGGGGGAAACCTCCTTTTACAATATAACAAATGCAGAAGATGAGATCATCTCTAAAACTAAGACTCCTTGGAATATATAGGATACAAAGGGTACAATTTACCATTAAGGGGCCTAGCCAACCAATAATGACAACACCAATATAATAATATAATTGTAACAGATCAATATCTAGGGATTAATAAAAGGTTTTCGTAATGATGAAAAAAATTGGTATTTTCATACCCACAAGACAACCATATAGCCCTACTTTCCAGCCTTCATGTTGCTTCCTTTTCCAACAACAACTGCCTTCTCTTATCTTCCAATCTCATGACTTTATCTTTTGTGGCCTCTAAAAGACAATCAACACCATCTTTAATATACAAATCATCCACAATTCTTTCTACATCTAATAGATATTTCTCATCATTAATATTTTTATCATGGTCCCAAGATATAGAAACCCAATTCACCCTCTTAAGGTTGTTTTAGAATTCAATTGAAGTTGATTACTTGGAACCCCCATCAAATGGGACCCATAGATCATTTACCAACTTAACATAGTCATCATTATCCCACCAACCAAGGTTTAATTTATGTGGGTTGGGTGGATTTCTCCTTGATTGGGCCAACTCAAGGATAATTGGAAAATGATTTGATTCTCCACCCTAGCTAAACCATTTCCTAATTCTGATAACCAGGATTTTCAAACCAAGAAACGATCCAACATTGTCTTTAACTCATTCACCTATTTTTTTCCATAGCATTATCTTCATGGAAGTCTCGATTGATGATATGCTTATGGTGGTTGGTTTCCAACAAGTTGATTATGTAAATGGTGTTATACATGTTGTAACATCACTTTGATTTGACATAGGGAACTTGAAAGAAAAATTAATTAACATGCAGAGTTTGGTAAGTAGAAAATTTTATGTGGTTATGTGGTTATGTGGTTATAATGGTCTTCTTCATCACTCATTGGTTGATATATTATTACCACAGAACAAAAGGTTAAGATGCAAATAATAGTAGTCATGTGTGCAAGTGATCTATGGACTATTACTTGTGTTCAGTGGGTGCATCACGTTACTTTTTGTGGATAGCGATGATGGCTTAGGATGTCCTAGATAGAAAATAAGCTAATACATCAAGTTCCACTATTATTACTTGTTAAACTTTACACAAAGGAAAAAGTAGTTTGATAATGGAAAACACTATGAACATTAGCCATCGGGTGACNTGGATAGCGATGATGGCTTAGGATGTCCTAGATAGAAAATAAGCTAATACATCAAGTTCCACTATTATTACTTGTTAAACTTTACACAAAGGAAAAAGTAGTTTGATAATGGAAAACACTATGAACATTAGCCATCGGGTGACTTCAATGCAAATATGTGCATAATCAACATTGATCTTTTGCCAACAATGGATCTACATCCAACAATGGAAATCATCTATTACATTGTTCAATTGAGTTTACCTTAGCTTATTTTCCATTTAGACCTCCTTGTTCCACATTCTATGTGAACTTAAGTTTCTTTTCAATGGTGATGGAAGCCAAAAATTTGGCTCTTCCCTAGCCTTCTTGATGTTGTGTTAGAAAGCAGTTTGGTTTGGCCATCATTTGGTTATTTGGAAGTTTTGGTTGTTTGGTTGGATTCATCCCTCGTATGCTCATAAAGTGAGACTCTGGTCAATTCAACCAAGGGTCATGCCCTTCTAAACAAACCAAAACTTGCATGCTTATTTAGTGGAGATACAAGGCCATCCAAGAGAATGCTTCCTTCTACATTTTAACTTGTGTTTGAAGTTGCTAAGGGCTTGAATCCATCATAGATTCAATGGTAAAGGAACTAAAATCAAACAAAGAGGATAGGGTGAGCTCTAAACTAGGAAGAACCCATATTTGTTTATCTATGTATGATGTTTTGCATGGTCGTGGTGGATCTGCAACTAGGGTAAATTCTACTTGTGTTTCCATTGCTCCATTCCTTTCCCATTTTACATTGTATTCATTTCCTTACATCTGGGTATTAATACCTATTTGTGCAAGTTACTTCTAATTTTTTTGAGCAAATGGGAGGCAAAGATCAAGCTTTGCTTTCATTTTTTGTATTCTCTTAACTATGGTCATTATACATTGAACATGCATCCCCAAAACCATTTTTGGGCATGTTGGGTTCATGATTTATGCATGCATTTAACCCATGAGGCTCAAACCTAACCCATTCTTCTTGGCATTTAGAAAGGAAGAATGTGCACGTCTTTCAAGGTCAATGCGGAATTTTTGGGACTATTATAAGTGTTGAGAAGAAGCTCGAAGGTCCTTACCACATTTTGGTTTCCCTTCATTTTCATTTTTAAACCCATTTCGATGTTCCTCATTGTACTAGTAGAGCATTCATTAAGGCATTTTTCAACCTAGGTATGAATGGCTTGATGTGTGGATTTGATGATTGGTTCACCCAACATTGGAAGAGCGTGCTATAGCATTATAAATTCATATGTTTATAAGTTAATCATGGTGGAACTCTACCATTGATGGTGGCAATGGGGGCTATGATGGGTAAGCAATAATGTTGTTCATGGTTTGTTCACATACCCAAATTATGACACACATGGTAAATGGTAACCTCTCAACATATTTTAGAACCCCAATTGTATATAATAGATGGTAGGTTTGTGTTTTAGGTACTTATGCCATTATTGGGAGAGTTTTTCATGTTGTTCGATGCTTATGTAGTGGTTTCAAAAGCTTGATATGACACCCATTTTGGGAAAATCAAAATTCCAATTCAATGCATGTATTTTCTCATATATATATATATATATATTCATTCAATGCTTTGATGCATTCCCAATCGTGTTGAATACCATATTTGACATATTAATATTGTAGTCCATTAAGTTGGAATTCATACTTAGTTTGATCAAAAGATTAGTGCGGTATATTCTCAATGTTGAAGGCATTGTTAGATGTGGTCACTTGCTTGCTCATGTGACTCTCATTGCTAGCGTCCATGCTAGAGATTGAAATTAACATTGTTTTCCATTAAGTTGGAATACATACTTAGTTTGATTGGAAGCTTAGTGTGGTAGCTTCTCCATTTTGAAGGCATGGTTAGATGAGGTTACTTGATTGTTCGTGTAATTCTCATTGGAGAGATATGAGAGTATAAACCATATTTCCATTAGTAGAGTGCCATTTCATCCATTCTTAGTTATCCATCAGTTCTCTCTCTTTACATAGATCAATACTCTTCTATACCCTCTTATTGTTTTGAAACTTTTGACCACATCATTATATGGTGTGAAATGATGCATGGCAATCAAAGTTTTGTAACGTATGAACTTTATGTTGCATTAATTATGATCATGGGAATGATGCCATGGTAGTAAGATTCAAGTTATTTTGAGCCTACCAATAGTTAAAGGTAAGGTTGCAGTTCAACATGTTGATGACATTTCTGAATGGACTCAGATCCTCACTCGAAATGGGGACATTGTTTATCTTAACAGAGTTGCCTTTTATGATATTTATCATAAGATACCTTCTATAACATTCGTTGTGTGACTATCTAGACATGATTTTGACACTTTTATAACTGGAAATGAATACTTATGATCATCCAATAATGAACTTGTATTTATTACAAGGGTTGTAATATCTTGAAAAGCCACAATTAATAGTTTGAATTTCATGTGACAATTATATGTTGTTGTTTATCAAAGAATGATGAATGAAAATGGATACTTATGTTTACATGCATTTAATGAGATTTGTGGTATTAAATGTGGATAATGGGAAATATGGGTTTATAAAGCTCCAATCTCTTATGTCTTGTTGATGCTAGCATTGTGCACAATAAACTAGTTTGGGGGAATTTAGTTTACCTATGTGTCTTCATTCTACTTTGACCAAAAGATCTTCCACCTACCATTCATGCATTTATTACTCAAATTTATTATATTATATTATTAAATTTAGGATGTAGTTATGATTCTTCTTTTGCCCTCCTATTGTTAGGTCGTACCCTAACCTCTTCACTTCAGGGTACTTAGGTGTTAGTCAATTAATATATGAGCCCATATTATCTGAATAAGGCTCATTAGATAGTTAGTGTGTAGTTACTCAATGTAAAAGGATCATCTTTATTAAATAAGGCCAGCTACGTTGTTTGAACTCATTGATAATGGAACCACTAGTAGTCAAGGTTTTCTATTGAGAAATTGGTTATAGATCCATAAGGCTATGCAATGGTTTTCAAGAGTTGTTATTGTATTGGACCTTGCTCAAGAGAGGTTTCCCCCTAAAAGAGGCTCATGGTCAATGCTCTCTATTTTCTGGATTATTAATATAAGGGTTATAATCTACATGTTCCATATCATTGTCTCTCTCATTTACTTTTTTGTATCTTATATTTATTGAACTATTGCCCAATAATCATTGTGTATGGTGGTTAAGTACATTGCAATTAGCATTAGAACTCTTTCATGTCCCAACATGCACCCAAAGTTTAGAAAATGTTTTTATGCTAAAGATGTTTTTTGGCATCTTTAAGCATAAATATTTGTCATTCATTAGGTAAAATTGTAGCTAGGGAATAATATGCATAGGGATTACAAGTGGAGTCACTTGGTTAGACACCCTTGTACACTTTTTTTGGTTCCTTGGATAGTAGTATCGTATTAGATAGAACCTGCCTATGGATTTGATCTTCCATATA
>SNQJ01S0055334.1:72978-85651 GCA_010110895.2 Picea sitchensis
ACCATTTCAAAAGACCTATCTCGAAAGACTCCTTGTGTGACATTGATTGCATTGGTATAGGTATCCATTAACCCCTTTTGTGGACCCAACTATACTATTGTGGGAAACATATCTTAAAATACTCCTTACTTGACATTGCTTGCATGGGTATAAGTCTCTAGTAACCCTTCTGATGGACCCAAAGTCCCCATGGTGTCCACTCAAAACAGAACCATGGAGAAAAAGCTCACAAACTTAGAAAACTATGTCTTTTTGATTGAAGACAGTGTCTTTAAGATCAACAAACAAGTTTCTAATATGGATGACCTGCAAGAAAACTTTGATAGTATGAAAGTAAATATTGTTGACACCAATAGCCAACTACATTCTATCATTTCCCTCCTACATGAATGGGGGTAGTGGAAAAATCCACCCATGCAATAAGAATCGTTGAATCCTCCAATGGAGGTGGGCATCACCTAGGATCATCTTTTCATGATAATCAACACTAGATGTGGCACGATTTACCTAAATTATATCTAAAAACGTTTGATGGTTTGGACCCCATATGCTAGTTTTCCCAAATGGAACACTACTTCTCCCTCTAAGGGTTATTGATGACTTGATGAAACTTAGCATGAGCGTGTTATACTTGGATCGAGAGAATTAGCAATGCTAGAAATTGCATAAGAAGTTTGTTGGGGGCTACATTTCTTAAATCCAATTTGTGGAGGCCATTTATCCTCACTTTTAAGTAGATACTTGTTATTTGCGAAGAAGGTTGACTAATTTGTACCAAACATGCATATTCAAATATTTAATAGTGGCCTTCAAGTAATTATCAATCTGCATAGAGGGCATGACCAATTATTTTTTCAAAGAATGTTTTATCAATGATCTAAAGGAAAATATTCAAGTACAATTCTTGATGGCTCACCCCACTACTTGGTTGGAGGCCTCTCAGTGAGATAGGGAAGCGTGGGTGGTGGAAATGGAATAGAACAAAAAACCCACTTTAATTCCCTATCCATTCCCCCCTCTTATGTCTAAAACTACTTCCCCTCCCTCTTGGCCCTTGTAAGTCCATAAGTAAATGATCTGAAATGGGTCTGGACTGAAGAGTGGATAAGACTAGGTACCTACAAAACAAATTTTCAATCAATCAACATTATTAAATCCATGTAAAACAATGAAATTTAGTGTGGAATAAGCCAAATAAGAATGTAACTAAAAACTTAAAGAAAAATAATTAAAATGGCAAGGAAACAAATAGGAGAGAAGACTAAGGAATGGGAAGTGAATAGCCATGGATGTTGGCCTTCCCTTACCCCCTAGATATCCCTATTTCTCCACTCTCACACATTTCCAAAGGGATTTTTGGTCAAGGAGGAGGAGAGCATTATAAAAACTTGCAAATTTGTAGAAAGAAGAATATTGAGCACCATATTGATTTTCCTAGTTGGGTTCCAGGGTAAAACCATTGTGCCTATTTTGTGATTGACTTAATTTTCAGTAAATATTCTTTATATGTGGTTAAGAGGTTTCTTGTATCGATGTTTATTGAAGTATTTTAATTTGTTAATCCATTTAATAAGTGTGCATTCTGACGTCAATTGGGTTTAGCCCGAGCGGTTTGCGCTGAGGGGTGTTTTCCCCCCACCTAGGTTCAATTCCCGCAAGTGACATGTTGAGATATTAAATAAGTAAGCTATTGAAAAAGCCTTGGATTTCTACAAAATCTGGTTTACCCTGGGCACCATCCTTGAAATGAGGGGAAGTGCCTAGTGGGTTTCCCCATGAATTATTCCAGGGAAAAAAAAAAGTGTGCATTATGAAATTTGTGGTTCGTTGCACATTTCTTCTTTTGTGCATGTCTAAGTTGCCAATGGTCATCTCTTTGTTGGCCACACATTATTATTGTTGCTAAAACGTTGAGATGGAACCCTAGCTTAAGAAGGGAGCACCATTCATTGTTCTTGTTGTCAAAACATAACCATTGAATCCTAGTTTAAAAAGGGAGACCATGTGACTTGTTCTTTCTATCAAAATGCAGTCGATGAACCCTGTCTTGAAAAGGGAAATCCCATGAATTGTTATTGTCATCAAAATTGAGTGTTTGAACCCTAACTTGAGAGAAGAGGCCAACACATCTCTTCTTTTTTCCCCACGAATTCCATTATTATTGGGTGAATTCCATTGTTGCTAGGTGCTCCAATTACTTCTTGTGTGTTCATTTTGATTGCTAGGAATTCCATTTACTTGTTGGGTGCACCACCGACTATGTATCAATAATATACATTACACGTGACGCTAGGATCCAGGCACCCATCGATTGCTCCTTTTGTTGCCCAAATTTTTGAGTGTGTGCCCTATCTAGAGGAGAGACCCCTCACTCCCTTAGCTAGTGGTGAAAGAACCATACATTTCATTTGTCAGTGCTAAAAACCTAACCCTAATTTATACACATATCAAATGCATAGGTAACATCTAAACATTCCACACCATAATCTAGTCCCAGGGCACCTAAGGAATCCTATTTGTTGTGTGGGCATTTACTACCTCCTATTATTTATTTTCCATTGGCTCATGGTCCAGGTATTCCATTGAGTGCTCACTTTGATAGTTGGCGCATATTCCCTCTTGCTCACATATCCCACTTATGCTTTGGATGTTGAACCATTTTCTAGAAGTTTAGTACACTTCCTTGCAGGGGAGATGAGCTGTCCATATGGAACATAACTGACATGGTTTAACTAATGTTACAGTGAAGAGACAGATAATGAATAGGCTGGGAATGGTTAGCTACACCACCCGAAACATTGATCAATGAAATATTAGTGTACTTTCAGTATGGGATTGCTATAAGATCTTTCCGTCATTAAGGAATTTTAATGGTTACATGATTCATATATTCTCCTAGCTCAAGTATAGACAAAAGAATTGTTTGGACTCTAGGGTTTTCGAATCATTGTTTCCATTGTTAGCTATTGGATGTGGACATGTCTAGGATACATTGAGCAAGGAATTTTTCATCAAGAGAAGAAAAAATTTCCTTAAGCAAGGCAGAGGGTTGAGGCTTGGTAACCTCCAAAAGGATAAATAATTCTAGACAAACTCATAGATAAAACTAAGATAGAGACAAGAAAGATAATTTTGTACAAGAATATATGTTGGTGAAGTGAGTGAGCTATGAGCTTCTCGATTATAGACCAAATGGTGTCAGATTAGTTGCATCCTTGACCGAGACATTGCTTCCAATAATTTCAACAAAACATTGTAGACTACAACATGGGAAAATCAAGCAAAGATAAGTTGTAATACTTAAGGGCCAGCAATACCGAGCTTCGAGAAGAGAATGAGAGCCTGAAGGTGTAGGTTAAGATGTTTAACCAGAAGATGGTAGGTATGGAGAAGCACGTGGATACCTTTTCACAATTTTTTCCATTGCTCAAGAAGAAATTTAAAGAAGGCCAAGACTCCCTCGTAGCAGTCAAAATAGATTGGGACAAGCACAAAGCATAGCTTGTGTACCTTGGTGAGAAGGTCATCTAGATTGATAACTGGAAGGAAGATAGGCTCAAGAAGATGATGATGCAATTGCAAAAAGATTTGGCAGAGAAGGAAAAGGCCTTATCAAGGCTTCAAGCAGTTGTCCAAGAGCACAAAGGAGCAGGGAAACCTTCCAGTATCACTGTAGATGCTAGCACCATGACTGATACCACCTTGGTAAGCTCACCTTTCATAGATGTCTCTCAAGAGTAGCTTGGAGAATTTGAGAAGCATACCATGGGTATTAGATCTCAACTACTAAATAAAATTGGCTATGATGGGAAAGGGCTAGGCAAGAGGAGACAAGGCATCTTGATCCCCATTGTAGTCACACCCTGGGCCAAGCATGAAGGCCTAGGATTTGATGGTAGAGGTGAAAATTCCATCATCATGAAGAATACTATTTTTGTGAAGGCAACAAACATGTTGGAGTTGGCTTTCTCATCAGGAGGAGCAACAACAATAAGTGAAGGTGACAACCCACTACCACCTCAGACTTCGTGTGGTAGATGGAAGGGGAGTAGAAATGAGGAGAAATAAAGAAGAAGAAGAAGACTAAGATGTCCACGTCAAACAAGAAATTTCTTGTTTGTAACTGCTACAAGAAGAGAGGCTATACCATAGACAGTTGTTGGTATACAGATGCATGTTCTTTTTGTGGAAAGAAAGACCATTGTGAGGTAGCTAGCTGGAATAAGCAAGCCATGTTCAGGCCTAATTTTTTCCAGAAGTTGAATGGAAAGAAGGGTTATCCCATCCAACAACATACACAGAGGCATGTGGAGATGAGGAGTATGTTAAGAAACCCTTGTATCTACCATGGGAAATTTTTCCTCCATTGTAAGTTGAGTGGACATTGGGAAGTAAAGTGTTGGCGGCTTCACCCCAAAAATCGCCACACAATGAAGAGAAGAGTGTGGAGAGTGAAGAGTACATGAGGTGAAGAGATACCTGCATCTCCAATTAGAGGTTAAGATGTTTCCCAGAGAGTTGCAAAAATATAAGAGGTCATCCTCAACAATGATGCAAGTAATTGTTTGATGGAATCGAGAGAGAGAAAAGATAGAGCTCAAGCATGGTATGACATCTCTTTCATCGCAAGTTGGTTAAAGAATGACTTCCTAGTGGATGGATCATATTATCTATAACCAAGACTCCTACAACCAGCATGTAGGGGTATGCAAGATGGTTGTTCAATTGATATGGCCGCAAAGGGTTGTTTCCATTATGAGAATCAATTGATCCTAGCAAAGGAATGCAACCACACTTCCCTTCGGGAGTTGTTGTGTGATGGAAGCATGTTGGGGACACATTTAGTAAGAAGATCAACATTTGACTTAGCTTCATTGATGGCCAAGATGGACTATCTCCAAGACAAAGAGGGAGATGGATGGATGTTGAGTCCAGAGTTTGGATTTGGAGATTTCTCAAAGATGAGAGTTAGTGAGAAGATTCTCGCACCACAGCAATAAGCGAGTCAGTACCAGAGCTAGAGATATATCCAAGGACCATATCTAGAGCTAGAGTTAGAGTTGTAGGCAGGAGCCAACGTTAGAGCCACATTCCAAAGAAGAAGACAACGTTGATCTGGATCGGTTTCCTTGAGATTTTGGAGACCAAAAATCCTTTCAATGGAGAGATGTGATCTGAAATGGATATGGACTAAAGAGTGGATAAGATTGAGTACCTACAAAAAAAATGAAAAACAATCAACATTGTGAAATCCACGTAAAACAATGCAATTTAATGTGGAATAATCCAAATAAGAATGTAACTGAAAAGTTAAAGAAAAATAATTAAAATGACAAGGAAATGAATAAGAGAGAAGACTAAGGAATGGGAAGTGAAGAACCATGGTTGTTGGCCTTCCCTTACCCCCTAGCTCTCCCTATTTATCCGCTCTCACTCATTTCCAAAGGGAGTTTTGGCCAAGGGGGAGGAGATCATTATAAAACCATATTGGTTTTCCAAGTTGAGTTCCACGGTAAAACCATTGTGTCTATTTTGTGACTGATTTAATTTGTAGTAAAGATTCTTTAGATGTGGTTAAGAGGTTACTTGTATGGATTTTTAGTGAAGTAGTTCAATTATTTAATCCATTGAATAAGTGTGCATTCTAAAATTTGTGGCTCGTTGCACATTTCTACCTCTTATCGTGTCTAAGATGCCAATATTCATCTCTTTGTTGACCACACATTCTTATTGCTACTAAAACATTGAGAGGGAACCCTAGCTCAATAAGAGAGCACCATGCATTGTTATTGATGCCATAACATAGCCAATAAATCCTAGGTTAAAAAGGGTGACCCCACGACTTTTTTTTGTTATCAAAACACAACCTGTGAACCTTGTCTTGAAAAGGTCAACCCCACGAATTATTGTTGTTTTCAAAATCGAGTGTGTGAACCCTAACTTGAGAGGAGATGTCAGCACATCTCTTCTTTGTTTCCCATGAATTCCATTATTGATGGGTGAATTCCATTGTTGTTGGGTGCTCCAATTACTTGTTGGGTGTTCGCTTTGATTGTTGGGCATTCCATTTACTTGTTGGTCACACCACCCACTATGTTTTAGTTGTATACATTTCACATGACACTAGCAGCTAGGCGCCCATCAATTGGTCCTTTTGTTTCCCAAATTTTTTAGTGTTCACCCTAGCCAGAGGAGAGACCCCACACACCCTTAGCTAGTGGAGAAAGAACCATATGTTTCATTTGTCAGTGCTAAAAACATAACCCTAATTTATGCATATCAAATTCATAGGTAACATCTAAACATTCCACACCATAAGCTAGTCCCAAGGTGCCCGAGGAATTATATTTGATGTCTGGGAATTTACTACCTCCTATTGTTTTTTTTCTCATTGGCTCATGGTTCAAGCATTGCATTGAGTGCCCACTTGGATAGCTGGTGCATATTTCCTCTTTCTCACATGTCCCACTTATTCTTTGGATGTTGAACCATTTTCTAGAAGTTTAGTACGCTTCCTTGTATGGGAGCTAGGTTAGCCATGTGGAACGTAACTGACATGGTTTAATTGATGCAACAATGAAGAGAAAGATAATGAATAGGTTGGGAATGGTTAGCTACACCACTTGGAACAATGATCAGTGAAATATTAATGTACTTTGAGTGTGGGATTGTTGTAGGATCTTTCCTTTATTAAGGAATTTTAACAGTTACATGAGTCATTTGTTCACCTAGCTCAAGTATAGATAAAAGAATTGTTTGGAATCTAGGGTTTTCTAATCATCGTTACCATTGATATATATTGGACATGGACATGTGTAGGATACATTCAGTGAGGACTTTCTCACCAGGAGAAGAAGAAATTTCCTTGTGCAGGGTAGATGATTGAGTCTTGGTAGCCTCCAGAAGGATAGAAATTTGTTGACAAACTCATAGATAAAACTAAGATAGAGACAAGAAATACAACTCTGCACAAGTATCTATGTTGGTGAAGTAAGTGGGCTATGATCTCCTCGATTACGGATCAACTAACCTTGAAAGAAGCAGTCAAATTCCAACATATCAAACTTCTTTTAATTGTGATAAGTATTTTATAAGGAATAAATGTAAGGAACACAAATGATTTAAAAATGGATGTGACCCAATTAAACTAGCCTGTGGAAATTTAAAGGAAGCCTCTCTAGAAATGGATCTAGTATGCACTACACTTCCTCCTTCGAAATAAATCACCTAGGAGGTTCCTTATGTGGAACTCTTGATTTCTATCAATGATCTCTCAGGAATTGTAGCTACCAAGACCCTGAAGTTGGTTGGTTATATCAAGCATATAAAGGTCATTGTATTAATTGATAGTAGTAGCACCCACAATTTTATTCATTGTCCAGTTGCCAAAGAAACCCATTATTATTTACATGTGGTAGACAATTTTCAAAACATGATAGCCAATGGAGATATGATGAAATATGGTCGCAAATTTGAGAATGTGAAACTTCAAATGGAGGACTATTTTCTCAAATCTAGCATGTTCACTATTGAAATGGGATACTATGATATAGTTCTGACAGAAAAATGGTTATGAATATTAGGTCCCATTACAATGGACATCAAGGAGTTATACANCCTAGCTCAAGTATAGATAAAAGAATTGTTTGGAATCTAGGGTTTTCTAATCATCGTTACCATTGATATATATTGGACATGGACATGTGTAGGATACATTCAGTGAGGACTTTCTCACCAGGAGAAGAAGAAATTTCCTTGTGCAGGGTAGATGATTGAGTCTTGGTAGCCTCCAGAAGGATAGAAATTTGTTGACAAACTCATAGATAAAACTAAGATAGAGACAAGAAATACAACTCTGCACAAGTATCTATGTTGGTGAAGTAAGTGGGCTATGATCTCCTCGATTACGGATCAACTAACCTTGAAAGAAGCAGTCAAATTCCAACATATCAAACTTCTTTTAATTGTGATAAGTATTTTATAAGGAATAAATGTAAGGAACACAAATGATTTAAAAATGGATGTGACCCAATTAAACTAGCCTGTGGAAATTTAAAGGAAGCCTCTCTAGAAATGGATCTAGTATGCACTACACTTCCTCCTTCGAAATAAATCACCTAGGAGGTTCCTTATGTGGAACTCTTGATTTCTATCAATGATCTCTCAGGAATTGTAGCTACCAAGACCCTGAAGTTGGTTGGTTATATCAAGCATATAAAGGTCATTGTATTAATTGATAGTAGTAGCACCCACAATTTTATTCATTGTCCAGTTGCCAAAGAAACCCATTATTATTTACATGTGGTAGACAATTTTCAAAACATGATAGCCAATGGAGATATGATGAAATATGGTCGCAAATTTGAGAATGTGAAACTTCAAATGGAGGACTATTTTCTCAAATCTAGCATGTTCACTATTGAAATGGGATACTATGATATAGTTCTGACAGAAAAATGGTTATGAATATTAGGTCCCATTACAATGGACATCAAGGAGTTATACAAGAGCTTTAATAAGGAGGGTCATAAACACACCCTTAAGGGTATCTAGTCTGGATCACTAGAAATTATCAAATTTCACTCTTTGGAAAAGATCTTGAAAAAACACCACTATAGTATTGTGTTCCCAATTAAATGCCATCCAAGCTAAAGACAACCTCCCACAGGAAATTCACTATGTCTTGTAGTTAGTTTTTACTATGCATTCATAGGTATTTGAAACACCCCATGGATCACCTCCTTCACATGGTCAGCATGATCACAGTATCCCAATGATTCTCAATAGTCAACTACCCAATGAGACCTCATATTAACTTCCTTTTGCCAAAAAGAATAAAATTGAAAAGATCATTTAGGAACTATTGGACGCTAGCATGATCCATCCTAGCACTAGCCCTTAGTCATCCCCAATCATCATGGTGTTGAAGAAAGAAGGCAATTGGCCCACTAGGTGGTAGGTACTTATTAATAAGGGGCACTCATTATCCTTCTCTAGTAAAAGTTTAAAAATTATGTAACCACAATTTGGAAAGTCCACCTATGAGAAAGAAATGATGGCCATCCTTCATGCAGTTGATGCATGGCACCCATATCTCATCTGGAGGTGTTTCTAGATCAATATGGACCATCACATCTTGAATTATTTTTTGGAGTAGTGGTTTTTATCACTCGAGCAACACAAGTAGGTCACTAAAATGTAGGGTTATGATAAGGAGAATATGGTGGTAGATTCTTTGTCTCATACATATGAGGAGGAATGGTTCCTCTTTTTCTTCTCCTTATTGGTACCTGAGTGGCCTGAGGAGCTATGAAAATAATGATTGGTTAATGATGCAATGGTGCAACTCATCCAATGACTCAAGAAGGAGCTAACCCCCCTTACTAGTTATAATTGGCAATAGGACACCTTGTGGTATAAAGGGACTTTTTTTTTGTTCTAAATTCTACTTGAAAAGAAATGGTTCTAGTTGAATTCCATTCCTCTCCTACCATGGGTCACTCGAGATTTCAAAACAGTTATTGATGCACTAAGTGATCCTTCTTTTAGGCAAGCATGAAAAAGGACATCCATAATTTTGTCACGGAATGTGAAGCTTACCAAAGAAACAAGGGTGAAATAGTGAAGACCCCTAGGCCCTTACAACCACTACCAATCCTTACCACTATCTTGAGTGACCTTTCCATGGATTTTAAAGTGGGTCTCCCTAAAGTTGCAACAAATCAATCATCGTGGTGGTAGTAGACCACCTTTCCAAATATGCTCATTTTTGTGCCTTACCACATCCATTTATGCCATCCATGGTCTCTCAATTCTTCATGGATTAGATTTTTAAATTATATGGAATGCCTATATCCATCATGTCAAATCATGATCCAATTTTTACCAACAAATTATAGCAGGATTTGTATATATTACAATCCATGTACTAGAACATGATGTTAGATTGTGATCCAACTTTCACCGGCAAATTCTAGCATGATTTTTCTATATCACAGTCAACATGCTAGAACATGATCATTGTTTATCATCATTAAATATATGGTCAAGCAAGGGTGGTCAATGAGTGGCTAGAAACTTATTTTCAATGTTTTTCATTGGATCGACAACACCAATGGGTTTAGTGGCTCCCACTGGCAGAATTGTGGTACAATACCACTTATCATGGTACTACCAAAATGGCACCATATGAAGTTTTCTATGGCCAAAAACCTTCATCAATGGCTTCCTATTTACTAGGCACATCCAAGATTCAAGAAATGGATCACACACTTAATACCCACATAACCATCCTTTGCACATTTAAGGACAATCTAGTTTTGGTTAGAATAGAGTGAAGGGACAAACATATCATCATCGCTCTGAGCATTCTTTTGAAGAATGGGATAATGTGTTCCTATATCTCCATATCTATAAGTAGACCTCTCTCAAAGACAAATTCCATGAGAAGCTAGTTGTATTAAAGTTATATAGACCCTATCAAATCCTCCAGTGCATTAGACAAGTTTCATACAAATTGTCTCTTCCTGCCCATTCCAAGATCCACCGAATCTTTCACATGTCTTATTTGAAAAAAATCATGGCGTAGAGTTGCCAAGTTCAAACTTGCCTTCTCAAACATGGTGAAGAAGGCTCCATTTGGTTAAAATTGGAGGTAGTATTGGCCACAAGAGATTGTCAATTATGTGAGTGAACTATTAATGAAGTCTCAATATAGTGGAAGGATATGCAACTTGAAGAAACCATTTGAGAACCAACAACAATTTTATAGTATTTTCCATACCTCAAGCCTTGAGGACAATGCGGATTTTGAAGGGGCAGGGCATGTTAGGGTTGTTGGCATGTTTTTAGACAGAGGCAGAGTATGTGTGTTTTTCATTGATGGTGAATATCAGCACGATCAGTAGCGTATCGATAATGGAAAGATCAGCAGTGTAAGCTCAAAAGGAGGAAAACATTCAAAGAACAAAAAAGGTGGCAAGATTAGCAATGTAAGCTCAGAAGGAGGAAAACAATCAAAGCATGACAAAGGTTTCGTTTTGGAGTTTTACAGATCGGGAAATCCAAAGGAAAGAGGTTCAAACTCGCGATATGCGAAATCGCGATAACAATCCTAACCATTGGAGTCATAGGACACGTGGCAAGCGATTGGAATTTTGCTGACTTGCACATTGGAGGAGTCAACGGAGCATGGTGTGGGAACTCGTGATATGCGAGATCACGAAAAGATCTGGACCGTCAAATCATCGAGATCGTGGACCGTTGATTAGGCATGACGAAGGCCCGTGAAGTTGCGAAATCGCGATAAGATCGTGACCATTGATCCAAGAGGGACATGTGGAGAGGGATCATCGTTTCCCTGACTAGAAAGTCAAAGGAGCGAAGTGCTCGTTTGATTGGCGAGTGGTCATATCTTGTGGTCACATTGTCGAGAGCTGGAGAGCGGAGCTAGAGAATCCAAGCTCTATTTTGGAGTTCGTAACATGGAGAGTCGAGAGGACTCATCACAGAATACCCAAGACGCGAAAGTGGGAAATGCGTTTTTGAATAAGGTTGTGGTCACAGTCAGTGGTTACATCTGCGGAAGATGGAGGAAGAAGCTAGCGGTGTTAAGCTCCATCTCGGAGTCTCGGCGATCGCGACTAGGAGTATCGAGAACCTTAATCACAGGAATCACGATGAGATCTAGACCATCGGATCATTGGAGATATCGACCGTTGATCATGCTCGATGAAGTTCATAAGTTCACGAAATACGAAATGCCTTTTGGCACAGCCTGTGGTCACCATCGGTGGTCACGTGAGGGGAAGAAGCTAGCGGTGCTAAGCTCCATCTCAGAGTTTCGTCAATCACAACTTCGAGTGTCGAGACCCTTCATCACAGGAATGTCGAGATGCAAAATCACAAAATTCAAATTATGTTAGCGCTCGATCACAGCTAGTGGGCATATGAGATAAACACGAAATCTTGCGGATTTAATCCAACGATATTGGTTAATTGGAAACTTTATCGAAGGGTTACTATTTCACCTCACAGGTAATCGATCAGTTATGATTCAGTTAGCAGAATTGAATCATGATTCTTGGACGGTTGGTGATTCAGTTGCTGATGCATTTTCTTGGAGATTCAAGGTGTAACTGAATAGGTGGTAGAGGATAAAATGGAGACGCAATGACTATGGAGGGTTGGTTGTTCTGAATGAAAAATGAGTTGAACTGTAAGAAAGGGAAAATTACAGTATGCGCAGTGTGAGATAAAACTCAGAGATGAGTAACAGATGAGGAATAGACAGAAGCAAGAGCAGAATTGCAGAACAGCTTGAAGCGAAGCAGAATTGCAGAACAGACAGAGGAAGATAAGAATTGCAGAACAGTTAGAAGCAGACCAGATTTACATTACAATGAAGAAGTGTAAGAATCGATTTATCTGTGTTGTTGGTTATTCAATCATTTATATATAATCAGGGAGGAAGGGTGGTGCTGGGGAGGACTATGGTCCTCTGATATTCGATTTGGTTCTTGAATATTGGGAGTTGTAGCTTCCATCTAGTTGTGGCTAGAAATCAGGGTGGCAGGGTGGTGCTTGGGAAAACACAGAGTTTTCTATATGCAAGGTGGTGCTTGTATAAGTGGAAGTAGGTTCTTCCATCCAGTCGGTGTTGGAACACTCAGGG
>SNQJ01S0055335.1:0-11080 GCA_010110895.2 Picea sitchensis
TATTTGATATATGTATGTTATATTATTGAATATATTTGATATCTCTGTGCATTTCTTCATTATATCTCCGATCGCATTTCGTGCCGAAAATAATTCGAATCATTTTCGGCCAGGTTTTCATATCCCAAATTTTCCCCCAAAACTCCTCTCGAGGTAAAGTTTTATGTCCCTCTTTTATGTAGTAAGATTCTATAATGTTGAAGGCTCTTGTGGTGGAGTGGCCCCATCTGAGTATATCCTCGCCTTGTTCACTGTAAATTTTCCTTGCAGCTAGATGTTCCTGCAAGGGATGTAGATTGAGTTGTGGGGGAATGCGCAAGTACTCATGAGAGGTTTTCCAGGTGCACCAGATTTCCCTTGGGTCAAAAGGCTTCCAGTAGTCTATCACTTTGTGAAGTCCAACAACTGTTGTAAGAGGGATGAGGTTGCTGAGAGTCAGGTCTGTGTTCAGGGGTGGGATTTGTTGCCATGAATCGCTCGAGAAGTAAGCCGAGGAGCCACTTTGAAGTTCCTAGAACGAGTGGTCGGTTATGAGTCCATCGTTGTTCTTGGATGCATTCCATATCAATGACCATGGGCTTTGACCATTCTACCTGATGAGTTCTATTTTAGGGAAAGTGGGGGTGTATTTCTTCCTCCATAGTTGCACCCACAAATCTTGTGGTCGCTTCAACCATTTCCACCATATTTTAGCACTCAGGACCTTATTGAGAATAACTGGGTGTCAGAGATCGATTCCTCCTTCCTTTTTCAGAGTGCAGAATTTTTGCCAGCTTACCAGGGACATTTTACACCCTTCTTTGTTACCTTTCCACAAGAATCTTCTTTGAAGCGTTTTCAAAGTTTTAAGAATGAAATTTGGGGTCACCAAGGCTGAGAATATGTAAACCAGGAGAGCTGTGGAAAAACCCATAAGAAGTATATCATCTACGAATTGACTATGCGATATGGGGGGATAAATTCCATGGGGTGTGAGGCCAGAGAGAGAGTGGTCCCTGAGGGCTTCTTTGAGGGTGTGTCTTAGTCCTTCTACCAATAGGATAAAAATAAAAGGCGAGAGAGGGTACCCTTGTATTATGCCTTGTGAGTGAGATAAGAATTTGGAGGGGATGCCATTGATGAGAATGGAAAACAATGCTGAGGAGGTGAGATTGACTATCCAGGAGACCCAAGTGGGATCAAAGCCAAAGGCTAGAAGGGAAGATCTTAATTAGTTCCAATTCAATTTGTCAAAAAATTTAGAGAGGTCTAGTTTTAGGAGCATACCTTGAGTTTTGGTAGAGTGAAGTGAATGGATAACTTCATGAGCCAAGATCACGCTGTCCATAATTTGTTTTCCTTTGACATAGCCTGATTGTTTTGGAGAGATCAAGAATGGAAGAATGGGTTTAAGATGGGTGGAAATAATCTTAGTGAGGAGTTTGTAAATGACATTGCAGAGGGCTATAGGCCTGGATTGTGATGGGCACATAGAGTTGCTTTCCTTTGGTATGAGGGTGAGGAAAGTTGCGTTGAGGGCTTGGAGGACTTTTCTGGATTTTCTAGAGTCCTCAATGATTTCCCAAATGTCACGGATGATGCTCCAATAGTAGTGAAAGAAGTCTGAGGTGAAGCCATTTGGTCTAGGTTATTTGCCTAGATGGGTAGCCTTGAGAGATTGATCGACCTCCTCTTGAGTTATTGGTCTCATGAGGGCTTCATTTTTCTCTTTGGTGACCTCTTTGGGAATGTTCCTAAGGATGGAATCTATGGCCTGCGAGCTATCTGTTGGGGGTTTCGTGAGAAGAGTTTGATAGTAAGAAAGCAATTCCTTTTCCATATCTTCATGTTGTTGAATTTCTATACATTGCACCGAGACTAGGTGGGTGATGAGATTGGTTTGGCACCGATGGATCATAGATCTCTGGAATAATTTTGTGTTCCCCCCCCCTCTTTTAGCCATTGGATGTGAGATTTTTGTCGCCAGAGTACTTCTTCCTGTGCTCTTATTTCTACAATCTGGTTGTTTAAGAGTGTTTCCTATGTTTTAAGGTATTTCATCAAACCTTGTGTTCGAATCTACTGTTGGAGTGTTTTCATTTGTTGTTTGAGATTTTCTTGTGCTTAGAAGATGTCGCCAAACGTAAACTTATTCTAGGATTTTAGGTGTTGCTTGAGATTTTTTATCCTTTGTTGGAACCGATACATTGGGGTCCCAATTTGAATAGCCGCGTCCTCCCACCATGTCTTTATGTTTGTTTGGAAATCCAGGTGTTTCAACCAGAATTTTTCAAAGAGGAACGGTTTCCTGCCTGGTGTACCAGTGATGTTGAGAGTTAGTAAAATTGGCCAGTGATCCGATCCCAGGGTGTCTATGAATGTGGCATTCCAAGCTAATCCATCCGTCATAATATCTTTGGATATTAGGAAACGATCAAGTCTACTGGAGATGTGTTGCACCCCTGAATGCCTATTGGACCAAGTGAACATCCCATTGTCTATTCCAACATCAATGGGATTTAAGAGACCGATGGTTCCATTGAAACTTATGTTGTCATTGCCTAAAGAGCGATGGCCTCCCTTTTTCTCCTCTAGCCCTGTGATCATGTTGAAATATCCCCCAAGGATCCAACATTGGGGGCCTAAATGCTCTGCAATCCATTCCAAGTGTTGAAGAAAGGCTTCCTTGTCCCCTGGTCTGGGGGGCCATAAAAATTTGTGATGTAGCCTTGTTTGTTCGAGCCAATGAGGCGAAAGGACACAGTGATGGTCCATTTGGAGGTAAAAAAGTTGTCAAGTAGGACTGTGGTGGGGTTTCAGATCATTTCAAAAGCTCCAGCTTCCCCTCTGGCATCCACTTCCACATACTGGGCCTACTTCCAACATCTTTGTAGAGTGGTATTCACCTCTACCCCTGCACATTTCATTTCCTGTAGGAGGAGTATGTCTGGTTGATCCTTCTTGATTATGTCTTTGAGCAAAGCTTGTTTTCTCTTTGCGTTAAGGCCCCTTATGTTTCAGGACAATATCTTCATGATGGTGATGGGGGTTAGAGGGGAGGGAATCTTTCAGAGATCAAATGTATTTGACCTGAGTTGACCAGAAAGTTGCCTACGTCTTGAATGAGTTTGTGTTTGGGTTTTCTTTCTCTCTTCTTCTCTTCTTTTGTAGGCTTACGTTGTTCCTTTGAGGTTTCTTTTTGTATTCCCAGATTTGTGTTAGCTTTGGCTGAACCTCTTCCCGAAGAATTGAGAAATACCTTGTGCACCTTGTGTAGCTAGTCTGGCGGAATGGTGTATAGTTGTTGCTTGTGATATGCTTGTTCTAGATGGGCCATGTCAATGCCTTCCAGTTCCTGATCTTCTAGGTATATATCTGGATCCCCTATTTTTAGGCTGAGACTATTTGGAAGAATGGGCGTCATGGCTGGAGGTTGAGAGGATGGAGGGGTTAGGGGATTGGGCGGAGCAGGGGTTTGACTGGCTGCAGGTGTTGTCAGAGTGTTGGTGGATGGGGAGGGACTATCCGAGGGAGTTTTGAGGGTATCAAAGGAGTTCTTGGTGAGGGGTCTAGGGGGGGCTTGGGGAGGTTTCCTCTTGTCTTGATGTTTCCTATGCTCCATGACCTGGGTGAAGCCCTCCTTGGTCTCATCAGAGTCTTCCTAAGATGGCTTAGGTGGGTTATTTAGAGGGCATTCGCAGAAAATATGTCCATGCTCATGACATTTGCGACAGTGAAAGGGGATGTGCTCATAATATAGGGTTTGGGACCACTCATCATCTTGATAATCTAGGATAATGGCACTAAGAAGGGGTTTAGAGATGTTTAAATAGACACAGATGCGTGCATAAGCAATGTACCTTCATTGCTTGGTTGCCTCCGAGGCTTTGACGTAGTTTCCGATGGTGTTCACAATTCCTACGAGAATATCCTCCAACCAAAATTCTCGTGGGAGCGAGTACAACCGCAGCCAGACCGGGGCATGGGTGAAGTATTCCTTTTTCGGGCTGAATCTTTCCATCCAAAATCTGAGGAAGAGGCCTGCTGAGTTTTAGAAATATGCCCCCCCCTTCGAAGATTCGATTTCTATCCTCCAGGTTATGTAGAATGATTGTGAAGAAGCCTTTTGATCCTAGTTGGAGATCGCAATGTCCCTTGGGTTTCCACCAATGTTGAATCCATTTGACCAGGTCTTTTTCAGAAGGCCATAGCCCTAGGAATTTTCCCATGAGGGAAAAATCTCTCATGTATTATTTTTGATATTCGATTCTTGGAGAGATGATGGTGTATTTTGGAGCTATCGAAGCTTTTGGGATGCAGTTTCTGGGTTCCCAGATGCATTTAGCTTTTGGCTGACTAGTTTCAGGATCAATGTCCATCAATTTTTCCTTTGGCATTTCATCCTCCTAGATTAGTTGCTGCATGCCCTCTGGGAGTTCAAAGGTTGGATTCTTGAAGTGAGAGGATCCATTCTCCATTCCTGTGACAGAGCTGTAGGAGGGGACTTGGGGTGCCCCTCCCTCAGCCTCCATGGCCACGACACAAAATAGAAGGCGGTTGATTCAGGTTGCAGCAAAGAACCCTATAACACACTATAATTAGTGTTGAAGTACATTGTGAGGAACCTAGATGTGTTAGTACAATAGGAAAGGAAACACTTTTGATTATGCTCATGAGTCCAAGATATAATTTCATTTACTCATATTTATGTTTCTTGTATAATTCTAGACTAATGTTGGTATATAATATTGAGTGTGTGTATATTTTTGGTATCTTTTGGGATGATGACAGAAAAATTTGTTCAAAATATCTTGAATGCATATAATATCTTATACATTTAATTTTTTTTTATTAATAAAATTATAGATTTTTTTCTTAATTATAAAAAAGAATAAACTAGGAAAAACATATTTTTGTTAATTTTAATTCAATATATAACCATTTAATAAAACTAAAAGATAAAAAAATTCAAAGTATATATAGCTATAATAAAAAGGAAAAATGAAAAAACAGAATATGCATAGTAAAATAAAAAAGAAATGGGTGGGTGCAAGCTAATGCTGCTCTCTCAAGACACATTAGTGGCAATGCAAACATAAAGAAACAACAATATGTTAACTTGGAGCCATGATTCGAGGTAATTTAACAATGAATTTGAATATGGTGTAAAAGGATGAAATATAGGAAATTGAATTAGCTTTCCAAATATATAAGTTTTATTTATAGAAATTGTGTATGACTATGTGAAATTTGTTTTTTTCTAATAATGTTATGTTATTTTTTATGCAAAATATAATGCATATATTTATGTTCATGTAGGTATTGAGTACCTAAATGATGAATTTTCCTTTAAAAAATTGTAGAATTGTAGCGAACATATTGTTATTGTGCATGGTTATTTTAGTTTTTCAAAATCTATAATTTATAATTTTATATATTTTTAAAATTATTAAAGTTATTATATCCTTGAAATTACAAGGCATTGATTTTGTGTAGGGTAAGAGAGTCTTACCATAATAAACCATTTTTTTTTCTTTGAATCATAGATCTTGGTATATACTAGTGCAGCATATAATTTATTGAAATAATGGTTAAGGTGATTAAAATTTATAACATGAATAAAAGAAGTATGTACTTTAATATTTTGATATATTTTAAGACAAAACATATTAAAAATAGTAAACATTATTATTATTATTATTATTTTTAAATTATATATTTGGAGTCTACATAGTTGACTTTATATGTTTTCATTCCCTAAGGATTTGTGTAGCATATACAAAAATATTGTGAAAAGTAGAGATATTGAGAGGTATTCAGAAAAATGGAGGTTTTGATGTATTCGTAGTCCAAATCACCATGTTTGTCATTTAAAACCTAAATTTGAGGCAACCAAATTAGAAAACATGTATGCTAAAGTTGTCACTTCCACCCATAAAAAAATTGAATGAAACGAATGTGCACACACTCTAAAGAAGATGCACGTTCCTATAATGTGCACACATGTTTTTTATGAATCATTCATAAGGTAGGTCTCACAAGAATGTGCCAAAAGGAATCGTGCAGGCATATAGGGCCATCAACAACATGTTGACCCACCACAAAGGACCTTTCAAGGGTATCCTTGGTCTCTTGATGGGGATAGTCAACATTATGAGTTTTTTAACGTTGAGTATAATCTCTGGAATTTGGATATGGTTAGGAGAACAAACCTAAGAGTTGGGCTCTAAAGGAAGATTATAGGATTTTGGGGCCAATAATAACACTTTGAACCATCACAAATGACCTATTGACAACACCATTTTCCTCTAACTAGGTATATAAGTACCACTATAATTGTTTAGCACTGGTTATGTGTCTAAGGGCCTTGCACATGGCCATGTAAGGAAACATGAATGTTAGGCCATAAAGGAACCTTTTATCCAACTAGGACCAAGAAGGATTCCTCAAAAAACCACACATGGTCTCTTGAGTGTATCATTTTCCTATTATTATTGATGTCGATGTCACTAGGTGGTTTTGAGTAGTAGGTATGTGTACTAGGGCCTTGGAAATGATCTAGGTAGGAAGTCCATGCCTTAGTTCCTAAAGAAAACTTTCAGGCATATAGAACCATGAACAATTCCTTGAAGCACCACAAATTACCTCTAGAGGGTATCCTTGGTCTGTAAGAAAGATGTTAGTTCTGTCATCAATTTTTTATCATTAGGTATGGGTCTGAAGGCCTTGATATGGTCAAGGGGGGGAACCCAAGACTAATATTAAGTAATAATTTATTCTTAACCCCATCCACTCTTTGGACCCTACCTCTACCTACATCCCCATATTCCCCTAGGCCAAAATTCCCTCTCCCATTGGGACCTTCCCTTTACCCTAATCACCTTCATTATAGGGACATACCCCCTACCTTGCGAACTCATCACCTCTTCCCTTGGACCCTCTTCCCCAAGGACCTATTCCTTCCCTATCCCGCTACACTAGGACCTATTCCTACCCCTAGGAACATTCTCACAATTAATATTATGTTTGGTCCCTTTCACCTTAGGCCCCACATTCCCTTTACCCATAATCTTATCCTCTAGCCCCTCTTTTGTAACCCTAGGCCTAGCCACAACCCTTGAACCCCAATTTACTAGAACTTATCCCTCTATCCTTGGATCCTTAACTAACGGATCCAAAATATCCTTTACCTTTTCCACATAGTCCCCACCACCCTCACTGTATCCCATTCTTTACTTGGGTTCTCATCTCCCAACTAGTCCCATAACACTAGTCCCTTAGCACCGATATCTTGGACCCTATATCCATATGTACATAGCCCCTAACCTCTACTAGATACCTATACCCCTTTACCCTTGGGTTTCTTTCCCCCTACACCCATGGGGCCCTAGACCCTACACCCATAGGGCCCAATGAATCACACTTTTTTCTTGGGCCCTATTATTGCACAAGTTGTAGGTTAGGAAAATCCTAAACCAACCACCAATTGGTGACAAATAGGAGGGAACCTACCCACTATAACCTTAGGAAGGTGCCCCCATCACTTTAGAGGTGAGGTAGTCATTCAAGGGGGGAATCCTAGTGACCCTAGGGGGAATGAGATAGAAAAGGATGAATATGAATAGGATGTCCCTAAAGGTCAATTCTAAATTATATGAGGATCTTGGGAAAAAGTCTTGGGAAGGTTCAAAGGTTTCCAAATGTGTTGAGTGACTTGTCGATAGTGAAGTACCTACCCGACACACAAGAAACAACAAGCATATGATGCAATATAACCAATTGGACAAGAAAGTTAAAATTGTTGTCTCTAATAGAATTTTTTAATAATAATATATATCAGCAATGAAATGGCACAATAATCTGCTATCTAAGTGTTAGAAATCAAGTGAAATATACATGATATAAACTAACTAAACACTAGTGAAACTCAAGATTTAAAGACCAAGATACTAGCATGAGAATATAAGGTTGTTGTAAATAATTTCTGCAGAAATATATATCATCCTTATGGCTTTAAAAATAAACGTATTACATAAATAAAACCATTCACTAAAACTCCTCCAAACATTTCCAAAAAGTGCGTTAGACCAAGTAGTGTAAGTGTGCAAACTTTGGACAATTTTCAATAGTTGATTTGAGAGTTATTAAAGCAATTAGATTAGGGTTTCTTCAGCCCTAAAGGTTGAAGATTTATATTTTTAACAGAATAAAGAACTAACCCTTAGAAGGGGATTCCCTAGTGGCTGAAAGGTGCTCTGAGTGCAAGAAACAAAACCCAAGTTGCAAAAAGTTAATACGGCAAGAACTCACGTTTCCCAATGCAATATTTTGTTTCTCCAATCCTAGAATATTCAGATCAGTGCCTTTAAAATTGGGTGAATGGGGTCTTTAAATCACTCCCTAGGGTATTCCAACCAAACTTAGGGTAAATCTAGGAGGGTATAGACACTCATATTCCTTCTAGAAACCATTGCAAAAAAGAAAGACTTTAAACCTTAGAAAAGAGATGAAGAAATTATGGAGGGTGTATCTAGAATATTCCTCCATAGGGTTTCCACCAACAATAACCAAAGTAAGAAATAAATAAATATCATATGCATATTTTTCATTACCTAATCCAAGAAAATGAGATAACAAACCCTAGTTACTATGCAACATTCATCCAATAATGAAGAGAGAAATCCTTTAGGGGGTGCACATCACTCCTCCTCATCCATTCACCAAGAGGAATTCATCAAAAGACATTACACAAGAGAGAAACACCAAAATCACTAAGAGTAGAGGAAATTTCATCACAATACTTCTCACAATGGGAGAGTTATATTACGAAATGAGATCTCATGATCTCTATTTATAAAAAATGTCTCCAAAATAGTTTTTCCACATAATATTAGGGTAAACTGCAAGACTAGGAGTCAACAACCCTAATATTTCCCCTTTTACAAAATAACATTGAACAATTCACTTAAAATTTACTTTTACACAAAAGAAATCCTAATTCAAAGTGACGTCGCCCCTTTAGGGGATGTTTTGGCACTAGGAGAAAGTCATTGGTGTGGGAGGAGTGTATTTAGGCTTCGAAAAGCCACATTTAAAGCATATAAGTCACTTGGTTCATGATGAAATCCTTATTCACCTCAAAACATCCATGTGCCAATGAGTGGTAAGATCACCACCAAACCCTAGACCCGCTAGGTGACACCATGCCTCTAAAGGTGATGTTTTTCCTCTCCTAGGAAAAATGTTTGGCATGTGGGGGGTAGTTTATGTCATCCAAGTCATATTACATGCCTCCAAAGTTTCATCTCTCTCATCTAGTATGTTGGCCCTTGACATCCACCTGTGGGATTCAAGCCCCATGGAAGCCGAAGCTAGGCTTGTTCCTCCAAAACTGTCCACCAACTAGGTCCCGCAAAGATAAATAATCCCGCCATCCAAGGATATAAAGTCAAAATATCATGATAAGAAAATCAAGTCAATAAATGAGCCACCTAAGAATGTGCATCAAATATTACCCTGTCAAACAATTAAGTGCTCAAATACATTATGCAACTTGCCAAGCTTGGATATGGGAGGGTTGACAAAGTTTCCTATTGGGCAGGCTTTCCCTAGGTCAAGGAGTGTTTCCAAGAGATCCCTCTCTAAGACATATAAATTGGATGAAGTGGTTTAAGGGTAAAGACTCAATGGGCATGGGGTTCATGACATATAAGGGGTTGTAGTGTCTCATTCATGGGTGCCTTTGTAGAGGGTGTGTGGCACCTCATTTGCAATGCAATTTTTCCAAGGCCATCATTTTTTCCATTCTTTTTTTATTTAACAATTTAACTAGAAGTTGAAGGCCATTGTCCTGGTGTGGTGTCTAGATAAATGACAATGTCACTCACAAATATCTATCATAAATGAGAAGGTTGTCTTGTGATGATACCCCTTTTCTCTTAGCCATGCAACGAAGAGACATTACTTTGGATTGGTGACAAGATTATGGTAATGTAATACCACTAAATATCCATGATAATTATAGCATGGCTCATGATGATACCTCATATCCTCCAACTAACCCTTTAATAATTATTAGTAATTATTCTTTTGGGTCACCTTTTTCTTAAAGATAAGTGTTTCATTTCTTTCTTGGGGGATCCATGGGAGAATCATTTGTAAGGTTTATACATAGGATTTTATATTTTACCCAACAATAATCCCTAAGGGCATTCAACCCCTTCTTTCCATAGAATGAGGGACAACCCCTTCTTGTCTCAATACACCCTAAAATCCCAAGAGATAAGGAAATGTTGGGAAATAGTTATGGAATGTGGTAAGTGTGTTTGGGAATTGTAAGATGGATCTTCAAGGGAGTTCCTAGTAGAAAACCCATACCCAAGGAAGACCATTTACTAGGGAACAATGTCAACCGCTAAGGTGAATCAAGGAAAAAGGCATAATGTCCAAGCATATGTCATCAAATCTAAAGTAGTCTAAGAAACATCATACTCAAATGCCTCAAATATTGAAATGAAACTTACCATAATACTTGACTTCTACCTCATGGAGCAAGGCCCATTGCATATCAGATGCTATCTAGTGTGGTGGATTCCATTTGAAAATATACGACCTCTGTGGTGGTCAGAAAGGTTTCCATCTATGCAAAAGGATACTTCTAGTCATGTAGTCTCTCGACATTCCATATATTCAACCTGAGGGCCTTGAGACATAATCTCCTTAGTTATCTCACAAAATGGGGATAACATCTAGCTCCTACTTAGGGAAATTCTCTCTCCATATAGTGCATTAGAACCACAACATCTCATGGTAGACTTGTGCCTGCCAAAACTCATAAAAAGGGATCAGAGCATCTAGGGTGGTTCTATCACCCTTTATCTACATATATATATAATCCAAAAATAAAAACTAATCTAGAAAATAATTTTTTAGCATTTTTTCAAAAAATTCTAAACTGAACATGAAATCAATATGCAAGTAGAGAAAAATAAATAATGAAATGCATCTAAACTAACATGAGAAATCAATATGAAAATGAAAGGGAAGCACAATTACCTACCTACTTACCTAGTGCCTCGGGGCCATGGAGAATCAAGTCTTG
>SNQJ01S0055335.1:11147-36178 GCA_010110895.2 Picea sitchensis
TGTTCTTAGTTATGTAAAACAAAAAGGATGAGTCAAGCACGTAATGATCATGAGCATACATAGATATATAATCAATTATGAAATGAAACTCATGGAGATGGGTGGGAGTGAGGAAATCCTGCTGGAAAGAATATCTGCAACTCCGATCATGCAAGGAATCATGCCTGAAGTGATAGCCACAAGCTTGATAAATCCATATATGAAGGGGGATACTATATGTAGACAATGACTCATCTTTATCCTCTTGAACATGATCACTGCTTCCTAAAGACTGGGAAGATATGAGAGGTCCCAAGAAGACCTCATGATTTTCCTGAGAGGAGGAATTGAGGTAAGGGACATGATCAGGTCTAGGAAGAGAAAAACACACCTTTTTTTATCTTCGAATCCATGTAGAAATCCTCAATTTGAAATTACTTACTATTTGTGGAGTGAGCCTCCAATTGTTCTGAGGTGGACACATCTTGGTATTCCTCCAATATTGAGGAAAAAAGTTCCTAAGCGTCCTCGAATAAATCTGTAATCATGTCATCATCAAGATCCAAAACATATGAATCATATACACATGAAACATAGTCCTCTGAAGATGACAACTCAAACCCCTTTTCTCGAGGGCTACCCTCAGTGTCGTAAATGGGGTCTCTATCGAAAACGAGACGACCAAAATCCCACTTGCATCTTCCAGTTTGTATGAAAGTGTCTACGTGTTCATCAACCATATGTAAATGTTCTCTCAAAATACCATCATCAAAAGTGACCATCTCTTTGTCTTTATGTGCAGGAGGAGTAGAGGTATGGATGTGTTGAACAGGCTCCTAAAATTTATCACCGAGGCTATTTGCTTCTTGAACTTCATGAATAGGAGGAGAATATAGATGGGAAACCTCAACTACATCAAGCAGGAGAAAATATAATTATGCCTCAACATGTTGTGCTTCATCAGGATTCTTTTTTCTCTTCATGGGCATGCTCCTCCATTGCCTCTTCATCACACGAGGTTTGATTCTTAATGCAGAGTACTTCATGTTCCTTTTTTTAGAAATATTTGTCACATCCAAGGGCTCCTCTAATGCCTCTTCACTTCCAAAGTCACAGAACAAAGTGTCATAAATATATTCAAAAGGATTACAACTCATCATGTTCTCTTCTTGATGTGTGGGAGGAACAAAGGCACGGATGTTTTCATCAAATGGAAGGGTATATATGAGCACTTCTTCTTCATCAACTGTTTCGTCTGGATATTCATCAAAATATTCTTAGTATATTTCCTCACATATCTACCATTCAAGAACTTCTTCATCGTTAAGGGCGGGAAATAACTCTCTTATTTTATTCATCATTTCCTTAGCATCTTTATTAGAAACCTTTTCCTTTTCCATCTGTGAAAATGCCATCTTCGAGTCATAACAAGTTATAAATGAGGGTTCATCCCATGGTTCCATAATTCCATTGACTGAAAATACACCTTAATGGAGTGACCAGATGATATCAAGTCTCAGTAAAGGAGGGAAAGGGATAAGGGAAAAGTGGGTTCTTGCAAGGTGGAGTCTCTATATGAACTTGAAGGAGAGTTCATCAAGGGTGGAAAGGGAGCGTCCCATGGGTGGAGTCGCCAAGAAAACTAAGGGATAGAGGCTTCGAGATATCTTTCCAAAGTGTCATTAGGGTTCCAAAGAGGATTCAAAATCCTCCTCGATAACGATGCCAAAATTTTATCACACAAGTTGTAGGTTGGGAAAATCTTGACCCAAACACCAATTGGTGACAACTAGGAGGGCACCTACCCACTGTCACCTTAGGAAAGTGTCCCCATCAATTTAGAGGTGAGGTAGTCACCTCAAGGGGGGAATCCCAGTGACCCTAGTGGGAATGATATGGAAAAGTATGAATATGAAGAGGATGTCCCTAAAGGTTAATTCTAAATGATATTAGGATCTTGGGAAATATTCTTGGGAAGGTTCAAGGGTTTCCAAATGTGTTGACTGACATGCCAATAGTGAAGTACTTTCCCGAGACACAAGAAAAAACATCCTATGATGAAATATAACCAATTGGACAAGTAATTTAATATTGCAGGCTCTAATTAGAATTTTTAGTAACAATAAATATCAACAATGAAATGGAACAATAAGTTTCTATCTAAGTGCTAGAAATCAAGTGAAAGATACAAGAGATAAACTAGCTAAACACTTGTGAAACTCAATATTTAAAGATCAAGATACTAGAATGAAAAGATAAGGCTATTGTAAACACTTTCTACAGAAATATATATCTTCCTTATGGCTGTAACAATAAAATTATTACAGCAAGAAAATAATCCGCTAAAACTCCTCCAAACTTTGCCAAAATGTGTGCTAGACCAAGTAGTGTAAGTGTGCAAACTTTGGGAAATTTTCAACGGTTGATTTTAAAGTTATTAAAGAAATTAGATTAGGGTTTCTGCATCTTTAATGGTTGAATATGTATATTTGTAACATCAGCAAGAACTACCCCTTAGAAGGGGACTCCCTATTGGTTGAGAGGTGCTCTAAGCACAAGGAACAAAACCCAAGTTGCAAAACGTTAATATGACAAGAAATCACATTTCCCAGTGCAATATTTTGTTTCTCCAATGCAAGAATATTCATATTAGTGCCTTTAAAATTGGGTGAATGGGGTATTTAAAGCACACGTTAGATTAAAAACAACCCTAGGAGTGTAAACCCTCTTACTCCCTAGGGAATTCCAACCAAACTTAGGGTAAATCTAGGAGGGTATACACACTCGTATTCCTTCTAGAAACCCTTGAAAAAAAGAAATACTTTAAACTTAAACAAATATATGAAGCAATGTTGGAGGGTGTATCTAGCATACTCCTCCCTAGGGTTTCCACCAACAATAACCAAAATAAGAAAGAAAAAAATAGAATATGCATATTTTTCTTTACCTAAATCAAGAAAATGAGATAACAAACCCTAGTTACCATGAAAAACTCATACATTAGTCAAGAGATAAATACTTTATGGGGTGTACATCACTCCTCCTCATCAATTCACCAAGATACATTCATCAAAATACATTCCACAAGAGAGAAACACCAAAATCACCAAGAGTAGCGAAAATTTCAGCCCAATACTTCTCACAATGGGAGAGTTATGTTATGAAAGGAGATATCATGATCTCTGCTGGGGATCTATAATCATAGGTAACTCGATTCTTCGTCTGATTTGGCATTGCTCTCGTGATGAAGACATCTGGATTGATTGATTCCATTTTCCCCTTTATCCATTTTTTCCCGATCCTTCATCACCCTGTTGCATCCTTCATCCACCTCTGCTCCACTCACTCTCTTTGCTCATTTGTCCCGTTGACTACCTCTCACCTGCCATTCATCCTTGCATAACCAAACTTAGGCTAAAAAGAAAAATAAATTAATAATGTTGGTAGTTAGTAAATAGGTCAATAAAGTTAGTGTAATTAGACTATTAAACTAGGTTAGTCTAGTTAATAATTAATTAATTAATGATTAAGTAATGATTAAGTTATTAAGTTAGTGATTTAAGTTAGTACTTAGATTAGTATTATATTAATCAAAATATTAATTAAATATATAATAAAAAACAATATAAAAACATAAAACAATTAAAAAATAAAACAAAATTATAAAACATATGAAAACATACACTAAAAAAAAACATATATTAAAACATTAATGAATAAATAATAAAAAAAACAAAAAACACAAAACAAAAACAAAAAATATAATCAAACAAAACAAATTAAAAAAGAAAACAAAATAAAATACAACTCATAAAAAATAAAATAAAAATAAAAAACCCAAAAACTTTAACTATCCTAAGTTTTCTTCCTGTGCATTCTGGACCCCCCCTCCCTCATGTCCCATCACACCAAGGGGGTCCGATATAAGTGGTATTGGGGGGGAAATTTTCACCCCCTGGTGATTTCAGACCCCCCCCTCCCAATACCACTTACCACCTCAGGGGTCCGAAATACCACCTTTCCCAAAAAAACTGCTTTCCCCCATTTTTTCAAAACCGTCCGTTTTTTGTCTGTTTGACATCTCGTCTTTCGAAGCGGATTATGGGCAGACAGAGACATATTTTAAAAAACCGAGAGAGGTTTTTGTTCATCATGGGCCGAAGAACAAAAAGCTCTTCCCTATTTTTCACAGGTGCCACCAGTTGGGAGAATCGAAGATATATTTCATCCTCATTTCTCAGATTTTTGGTTTTTCCTGTTGTAGTCCTGATTTTGCTGGAGCTGTTTCGGCTATCTAGAGGAGAATTTGGTGAAACCAAAGGAATTTTTTGTCCAGAACATTCCCATAGACATAAAAATCCTCCATATTGTGCACAAGTGTCACCATTGAGGAGAAATAGATGTCTGAGTGGACCCCCTTTTTGTAGAAATTCGTCTTGGTTTTATGGAGGATAGTTCAAGATTTTCAGCGATTTTATTTCTATTTTTGGTCGAGGTGATTGAATCCGACTTCCTAAAATTAAGGGGGGATATCTCCTATTTATCCATGTGATTTTAATGTAAAAGGGTTGTTGATTCTTGCACCCAGGAAAGCTATTCTCTGTAGTATTTTTCTGATTCACCAAGAATACAAAGGGACGTTTTCATAGGATTCCTGCATGTTGACGATTGGTGAAGTTTTCTTTATTCATTGAATGTGATTGTACTCATTCATCATTATGTTTCTCTCTTTATAATTTTCAAAAGGAGATTTAACGCAGAATTTATCTCTGATACTCTGTGCAGTGCTTTTGAAAATCTAAATGTTTTCCTCTGATACTACAATAAAGAAATTCTTAAATGCTTTTTTGTTGTAGTTGATTATCTCGTCTGTTCCTTCTCTACATCATTTTATTTCTAAAGGATCCAACGTCCGCATTACCTTTCCCTGTGAAAATACCTTATAGACATATGTTTAATTTCAAACTTAACACAAACCCCATAGCCCAATGGTCCTCTTTTGCTGTCTCAATGAGAAAACTCCAAGAACATATTCTATTCTACATAGCTAGCCTAATATCCTATTCCAAACAAATCTAAATTTGACAGAGAGATCCCTCTCTAAGTCTTGGAGGGATAGATCCCTAACTCAAAGTGGCTTTGATGTTTCCTCCGTGACTGCCTCCACAGCCTTGGGCAAATTACAGAGTACCAACAATCTCTATTTATACAAAATGTCTCCAAAATAGATTTTGCACATAGTATTAGGGTAAACCACAAGACTAGCGGTCAACAACCCTAATTGTGCCCCTTTTACAAAATAACATTAAACAATTGACTTAAAATTTAGCTTTACATAAAACGAAACCCTAATTCAAAGTGATGACACCCCTTTAGGGGATGTTTTGTCACTAGAGAAAGTAGTTTGTGTGTGAGGAGTGTATTTTGAAGGATCAGATCCTGTCACTGAGAGGGGGAGGGTGAAATAGTGGCACAATAATTTTATCAATTTTTATTTTGGTAATACAAACAAATTTTAACACAATATTTTATCGTGGAACCCAGCTAGGAAAACCAGAAACACTTTTCTATTAACTACAAAATTTTGTTTTACATGTTACATTGAAGGAATATGTTCTTCTTTATAGATTAGAACCCACTGATAAGGATGCACCCACACTCTTGTTCAACAACACCAACTAGTAGGAGGCTTCCACCCCCTATTTAGTCAACTACAACTGACGAGTAAGCGCCTACTCCCTTGCAGGCTCCAACCTGCCCTTGCACCACCCAACTACCCTTAATTTATGAATCTGGAAAATGTTTGTATCATGGATTCACTACTTTTCTCTCTGCTTCTTTGATTTAATATATCTTTTGATCTGGACTGCAGAGACACTTTCTTCTCACCACTCTTTCTTGTTTATATCATCTTCAATCTAGTGTGAGTTATAACACATTGTGTCCTTTCGTTTGGACCATCACACCTCTTCATTTAGGTTAACCATAATCTCTGCAAATAGTGCAGAAATCAAGTTTTTCTAAGGCGCTTCCTTCAAACCATTTACATATGAATGACAATGCAAAACCACGGGATTATCAACTTTAAACAATGTATTTTCTTTTACCTTTATTTCTATTATTCCATATGACCATAGGAAGTGAATAGGTGCTAGGACAAGCAAGCGCTTGATCACTTATGAAAATCAACGATCACAATTTTACTTTCCATGAAGAGATGGACGATTCTCATTCACTTTGGGAATTCGAGACTTTGTCCTTTGCAACTTACAACCTCTTTATAAATATCCCGAATAACAAGCGTGTGTCCATAATATTCAACGGTTTAAAATTCTCCCAAAGTGTTCTTGAGATCAGATGACTCATGTCCACTTCGGGACTTAGGTCATTTGCTGGTGGTAAAAATTCCGAAGTAAAAAATCCCGTAGTGATGTAGCTTGTTGATGTCACTGTTTATGACATGGACTCTCAATTTGAGTGATACTTGTATTATCCTCATGATTTCAAAACTTTGGCCTTGCTTATCCTATCCTTCTACTTTCCTCAATCTGATGGTTAGGATTTCTTCCAAGGTGTTTCCTCAGATCAGACGAATTACATTTATTTCGGGACATTTGTAGCTTACTATATCCTTCCTCTAAACATGATCTCATGGTCGATGTGGATTGTGGAACCATAAATTACGAGTGGTTTAATTCATCACCCAAAATATTCAATTGAAGTTGTGATATTGTTGGTGAGTCAACCACAGTCGTCGATCTTTGAATCAATGAGATATGGCGATCTAGACTAATTGTGGGATTGGAAATAGTGTGTAGTTTATTTCTCCCTTCGTGCTCTGCAATCAATCCCTTCCTGATCTACTCTTGCATATCCTATGGTCACAAATTGATCTGATAATTGACCAATCCTCCAATGGTCCTTAAGCCCATGGTCACTCATATGACCGACGTGCAATGCATATATATATAAATATATTTCCAATGAATGACCTAGATCCTTCTCAGTTCGACAACTATTATTTCTTTGACCAAAAGGTAGGGGGCCTGATAGATCATCTTAGGCTCCAGGATGGTGAACTTCTCGAGGATTCCAAACACCTAGAGCCCCAACCATACCCTTTCACTACACGTCGATAAGCTATGGACAGTGTTGTGTATATAAACCTACATAATATTTTTCACACTTCCAATGTGGGATAAATCCCATTACATGAGACTATCAACAACTTCAATTTCTTGATCGGATGGCTGCTGAGGCTTATCACCTTTTCCTGTGCATCGATCGACTTCTCAGTCTTTTCATGGATCCCGACGACATTTCTACAATGCACTCTTCCTTCTGATCTTTGAATACTGCATACTGTCTGATATTTTATGCTAATTGTTATACTGGTTGACATCAATGACAACACATTAATGACACTATGTCCAAAAATATCCCCCTTTGTCATTGATGGAAACACACCAACTTCATATACAATATCCCCCTGTGATGATGCTTCTCTCCTATGAAGTTACTCTCCCCCTTTGAAATCAATGGAAAATGGTTGCTTCCCCTATGGTAAAGCTCTATTTGTCTGTATGCTTCTGACCAGAATCTGAGCTCAAGTAACTCTTCTTGCAATCATATTTTTCCTATCACAACTGAATGAGTCCTCTTGACTTTGATTGTTGTCTCCCCCTGAATTGGTGCCAATTGATGCATTATTTTCTTGAGATATTGTATTGGAAGAGGTATTACTCCCAATCTTTGCCTGAGATATTCAAATGCACCTTTGCTTAAGGGTTTAGTGAAAATATCTACCACCTGTTCTTGTGTTGGGAAATATTCCAATTTAATGTTCTTATTTTCAGCCTGATCTCTTAGATAGTGGTATTTTATGGGAATGTGTTTTGATTTGGAGTGTTGGACAAGGTTCTTGGAGAGACTTATAACACTTGTATTATCACAGTAGATAGTAGTAGGTTCTTCAAACACTATTTTGATGTATTTTAAGGTTTGTTTCATCCATTCCACTTGTGTGCAACATTCTGTTGTTGCAATATACTCAGCTTCAATGCCATACAGAGAAATTGAGGATTGTTTCTTTATTATCCAAGATACCAATGATTCTCCCAAGAAGAATGTTCTTCCACTTGTACTTTTTCTGTCATCTACACAACCTGCCTAATCTTCATCTGAATAGGATTTTAAAGTGAATGAATTCTTGCTAGGGTAACATAAATCAAGATCTATGGTTCCTTTCAAATACCTAAAGATTCTTTTCACCCCTTGAACATGGCTCTCTTTTGGTGCTTCTTGGAATCTATCCACCATCCCAACAACTTGTTTGACATCATGTCTAGAATATTTTACATAGAGTAAACTCCCAATAATTGATCTGTAGTATTTTGGATCTACAACTTTGGACTCATCTTCCTTTCTTAGTTTGCATCCAACTATCATAGGTGTACTAACAAGTTTGCAATACTCTAACTCAAATTTATTAAGCATATCTTTAACATAATTTGAATGATGTATAAAGAATCCTATTTTGGACTATATTATTTGTAATCCAAGAAATAAATTCAGTTCACCAAGCAAGGACATTTCAAATTCTTGCTGCATCCTCCTAACAAAGTCCTTACTCATTTTTTCATCATTACTTCCAAATATAATATCATCAACATATACTTCCACAATAATCATGTTATTACCAACAGTTTTACAATAAATATTATTGTTTGTTGATCCTCTCTTTAGGTCTTGTACTTGTAAATAAGAATCTAGCCTTGCATACCATGCTCTGGGTGCTTGTTTTAGTCCATAGAGTGCTTTATTTAGTTTACACACATAGTCTCCTTTGTTAGTTAATTTATATCCTTCTGGTTTCTCAATATAGAATTCCTCTTCAAAGTTTCCATTGAGAAATGCTGACTTGACATCCATCTAGTATACTTTAAATTTTTTGTAGCTGGCAAAGGCTAAGAACATCCTAATTGCCTCTAATCTAGCCACAGGTGCAAATGTTTCTTCATAGTCTACTCCTTCAACCTGAGCATACCCTTTACATACCAATCTAGCTTTGTTCCTAATTACTTTCCCATTATCATCCATTTTGTTTTTATACACCCATTTAGTGCCAATGAGATTTTTATTTTTTGGTCCTGGAACTAGTTCCCAAGTTTGATTTTTTTCAATGTCGTCCAGTTCTACATTCATATAATTGACCCAATTCTCATGTTTATATGCCTCTTTGATTGAGTTGGGATCAATATGTGATAAAAGTGTTATTTCTGTCTGATACAACAATTGTCTTCTTGTGTGCACTCCATCACTTTTATTTGCAGTAATCAGTTCTTCGGGATGATTCTTTTGAGTCATGTTTGAGGGTGTCTTTGTGTCTCTTCTTGGGGATTCTTATCTTATCTCTTCTTCTAGAATATATTCCTCGTCTTCACTAGAATCCATATCATCCTCTTCCTTTTCTTCTTTATTCTCTTCTACTTCTTCTGCTTGTGTACCACTTAACTCATTGTCATCTTCATCTTCACTGTCAAGTAAAGTCTCTTGATGTTTAATCCTTATTGTTTTTAAATCATCCACCTTGACATATGCACTCTCAAAAATACTATGTAATCTAATATTGTAGCATATGTATGCTTTCTTGGTGGAAGCATATCCAAGAAAGATACCTTCATCATATCTAGCATCAAATTTTCTGAGATTCTCATCAAGTCTTTTGATGTAGCACTTACTTCCAAAGACCTTGAAGAATTTTACCAAAGGAGATCTTCCAAACCATAGTTCATAAGGAGTCTTATTAATATTAATCCTGAGATGACCTTTGTTCAATATGTATACTGATTTTCTTACATCTTCCCTCCAACATTCGTCAGATAATTTTTCTTCATTGAGAATAGTTCTTGTAGCGTCTTGGACTATTCTATTCCTTCTCTCATCAATCCCATTTTGTTGAGGTGTTCTGGGAGCAAAGAATTGTCTTCTTATTCCATGGGTTTCACATAAGAGATCAAACTCTTTTGAGGTGAACTCACCACCATTGTTAGATGTAAGACATTTGATTTTTGTCTCCTTTTCATTTTCAACAAGGGTTTTAAAAGCTTTGAATTTTTTAAGTTCTTTTGATTTTTCCTTGAGAAAACATACCCAACCCATTCTAGTAAAATCATCAATGAACAACATAAAGTAGGACTCTCCTTGCAAACTCTTGGTCCTTGTAGGTCCATAGAGGTCAGTGTGAAGAAGATCTAAATTTTTTGAGGTTGAGTATTCTTTTGTTTTCAACGTTATTCTATTTTTCTTCCCTAGTTGAGAGTGTCTACACATAGGATTTGAGGGATTTATGATCTTTGGAGAGTTTCTTATTGCCACAAGATTGCTGACTTTCATTAAATTGTCAAATTTAATGTGCCCCTACCTTCTATGCCATAGCTAACTTTCATCTACTAAATTTATATGACACTCATTCAATTTTGTGTTTAGTATATATACATTCTTGAGAGTTCTAGGAGCAATACCAACCAATTTTCTTGAGTCCTCTCTCCTAATCTCACATTTTTGGGAATCAAAGATGAAAAAGTGCCCCTGATCATAGGTTTGGTTGACACTTAATAGGCTAGGTTTCAGTTTTTCAACAAACAACACATCCTTGGCTTTGTATTTTCCCAAACACACAGTGCCTTTCCCAATTATGTTACCTGAATCATTGTCACCAAATGTAACTTTACCCTTTTGTTTATTTAAGTTCAAAAACTTGTCCTTGTTTCCTATCATATGTTTTGAGCACCCACTGTCAACATACTAGAGATCTTATTTATATTGGTATTTTAAGGCAATAAGACATTCCTTCTTTGATTTTTTCTTTCCAAAGCTTCTTTTTATCTCTAATGAACTTTGGTTTTTTTGAGACTTCCATTAATATGAAATTACTGGCTTTATGTTCATAATTATGACATCTAAAGCATTCTAGGTTCCCATCTTGTAGAGGTGCAAAGGAGTTATAATTTCTTCTTTTAACTTGATTTATTGTTTGGTTATCTTTAAGGTTATAGTTCTTAACCCACAAGTATTTCCTTCCATATGCTCTACAATTCATAGTTTTGTGTCCGAAATTAGAGAATGCATAGGAATAACCAACGGAAATTTGAGGATACCTATTTTGATAAACTTTCTTTGGAGTTGTCTTATATTCCTTCTTGATGGGTGGAAGTAGTCCTCTGGAGTTCTGATCATTACTTGTCTTTTATTCAACTTTCTTCTTGAATGTATTGAGGAGAGCAGCTGCATAAGATTTTGAGTTAACTTGGTTTTCTTATTGAGAATAACCTATTCCATTTTTGTTACCTGAATCCCTTTGTGTGGTAATAATCTTATCTAAGATTTTAGAGCTATTTTCATATCTTGTTTGAATAAGTTTCGTATCAAGTTATTTTCTTAGGTAAACTAATTCTGCCTCCATTCTTTCACAGTTTATTTGTTTCTCTTTAAGAGGATTCTCCAGACTTTCTTTCATTCTGTATGCTTCTAGGATTTGGTTTTTCTGGTTTCTCATGAGTTTCTCCATCTCATTTTCTTTTTGTTCATGTTTTTTCCTTTTGTTCAACTACAAAACTTTTCATTTGTCTATATCTGGTTTTGTATCTTCTTAATTCATCCAAGGCACTGAGAAGTTCTTCTTCCATATTAACCTCTGCTTCATATTCTTACTCTTCCTCATGATCAATTTATTCTGTCTCATTAGGCTCTTCAATACCTAGGAAAAGGACTTCATCATCATCACTGTCACTAGACTCTGATGAACTGTTGTTTTCTTCTTTTGAGTAAAAATTATTTTCCCCTTTGTAGAACTTTTTCTTGTAGTTGGTTTTTTCCTTCTTCTTGTATTGTATAATTATGTCTTCTTCATCTCCAGGGTACTCCTTGGGATAGGGAAATTTGGATGAAAAGTGGCCAACCTTTCCACAATTAAAAAATTTGAAAGGCATCTTGCCTTTGTACCTCCCTGATCTTTTCTGAAGTTTTTTAATAAAATTGGCTTCTTCTACATCAGATTCTTCATGATGGCTGGGTTGAGGTTTTTGCTTCTGATTTTTTGTTTTTTTGAGCACCTTGAATGTTTCCTCTCCTTTTGGAAGTTTCTCATGACCTAATCTTAACTCATAGGCTATGAGGATTCCATACAATTCATCCATGGTGAATTTATCTATATTTTCTTGATCTTCAAGAGTGGACACTTTAGGATTTTATAGGATAGGTAGTGTTCTTAGTATATTTTCAAATAACTCATTGTCTAACACTTCTACTCCCAAACCTATGATTGCATTAACAATATTATCAACTCTTTTGATGTACTCTGAAATATTTTCTTCATCGTTCATTTTCAGACCTTCATATTGTATTTTGAGAGTCTGAAGTTTGGCCCTCTTTACCTTGGAATCTTCTGCATATATAGTTTACAATTTATCCCGAAGTTGTTTTGCGTTATTACAGGTTAGTACTTTAGCAAGGATTTTCTTACTCAATCTAGGTTGTAGTGTGTTTAAAGCCTTTGCATGTTCCCAAAATTTCTTCTTGTCTTCTTCTTCTATGGGAGTGGCTTTTGGAACATCATATCCCTTTTCAACTAATGTCCATACTTCCAGTCCAATGGACATCATATAGATTTTTATTCTAACACACTAGAAGACATAGTATTCAACATCAAATAGGGGGAATTTTGATGACATCTTCAACCGTTGATCCATTCTGATGTATATTTATCTTCAGTTGATTTAAAACTTTAGTGAAGAGACCTGCTCATAGAGAAGGGTGGGGTGAATCAGTGAAACAATAATTTTATCAAATTTTCTTTTGGTAATTCAAACAAATTTTAACACAATATTTTATCATGGAACCCAACTGGGAAAACCACAAACACTTTTCTATTAAATGCAAAATTTTGTTTTACATGTTACATAGAATGAAGATGTTCTTCTTTTTAGATTAGCACCCACTAATTAGGATGCACCCACACCCTTGTTCACAAGAACCAAATGGTAGGAGGCTTCGACCCCCTGTTTATTCAACTACAACTAACAAGGAATCACCTACTCCCCTGTAGGCTCCAACCTACCTTTGCACCACCCAACCACCCTTAATTTCTGAATCTGGAAAACTTTTGTATCACATCTTCACTTCTTTTCTCTCTCCTTCTTTGATTTAATATATCTTCTAATCTGGACTGCAGAGACACTTTCTTGTCACCACTCTTTCTTGTTTATATAATCTTCAAACTGGTGTGAGTTATAATGCATTGTGTCCTTTCATTTGGACCATTGCACCTCTTCATTTAACTTAACCATAATCTTTGAAAATACTGTAGAAATCGAGTTTTGCTGAGGCGCTTCCTTCAAACCATTTACATATGACCGACAATGAAAAACCATGGGCTTATCAACTTTAAGCAATGTATTATATTTTACCTTTATTTATCTTATTCCATATGACCATAGGCAGTGACTAGGCACTAGGGCCAAGCGAGTGCTTGATCACTTATGAAAATAAACGGTGACAATTTTACTTTCCATAAAGAGATGGATGATTCTCATTTACTTCGAGAATTTGGGACTTCATCCTTCGTGACTTCCAACCTCTTTACAAATCTCCCGAAAAACAGGTGCATGTCCATAATCTTCAACAATTGAAAATGCTCCCGAAGTGTTCTTCAGATCAGATGGCTCATGTCCACTTCAGGACTTCGGCCTTCAGGACTTCAGGACTTAGGTCATTTGCTGGTGGTAAAAATCATGAAGTAAAAACTGTCGGAGTGACGCAGCTTGTTTACGTCACTATTGATTACGTGGACTCTCAATGTGAGTGATGTGTGTCTTATCCTCAATATTCTGAAAGTTTGGCCTTGCTTATCCTATCCTACCAATTTCCTCGATCTGATGGTCAGGATATCTTCCAAAGTGTTTCCTCATATCAGACGACTTAAATTTATTTCGGGACATTTGTGGCCTACTCTTTCCTTCCACTAAACATGATCTAACAGTCGATGTGGATTTCATAACCATAACTTGCGAGTGGTTTAATTCGTTTCCGAAACTCTGTAATTGAAGTTGAGTGATTGTTGGTGAGTCAACCACAGTTGTCGATCTTTGAATCAATGAGATTTGACGATCTAGACTAATTACGGTATTGGAATTAGTGTGTAGTTTAATGTTCCCTTCCTTCTCCTCAATCAATCCCTTCCATTTATCTATGCTTTCATATCCGAAAGTCACAACTTGATATGATCGTTGACCAATCCTCCAACGGTCCTTAAGCCCATGGTCACTCATATGACCGACGTGCAATATATATATATATATATTTCCAATGAATGACCGAGATACTTCGTCATCAGTTCGACAGTTATTGTCGCTTTGAACAAAATGTACGGGGCCTAACAGGTTGTCCTGAGTTCCAAGCTGGTGAGCTTCTCAAGGAGTCCAAAAACCTATATCCCCCACCATAACCTTACACTATGCATCGATAAGCTATGGAGAATGCTATGTATATAAACCTACATAATCTTTTTCTCACTTCCAATGTGGGACAAATCCTGTTACATGAGACTATCAACACCATCAATTTCTTGATCAAACGACTGTTGAGGCTTCTCACCTTTTCCTGTGCATCGATCGACTTCTCAGTCTTTCCACCGATATCGACGACATTTATACAATGTGATCCTCCTTCTTATCTTTGAATAATGCATACTATCTGAGATTTTATGCTAACTATTATACTGGTTGATATCAATGACAACACATTAATGACACTATGTCCAACATATTTAGGCTTCCAAAAGTGACATTTCAAGAATATAAGTCACTTTCTTCATCGTCAAAGCCTCATTCTTGTAAAAATGTCCATGTGCCATTGAGTGGTAAGATCATGACCAAAATATATCCCCCCCTAGGTGATGTCATGTGTCTAAAGGTGATGTTTTTCCTCTCATAGGAAACAATTTTGGCATGTGGGGGATAGGTTTTATCGGGATAATTGTTAAGTGTCGACACAAATCAATCCCCCTAGCTTCACTATGAAATTAGAACAAAACAAGACAATACACTACTCTTTCCTTAGATTTCAATTATCAAATGAGAAATGGATCTAGAACATACCCATTAAATATCGAAGATCTGACTTTGCCAATGCAATCCACTTATGGAGAAATATATGCAAAGAAATACAAGCCAACAAAGACAAGAACAACATAGTATATTAGATATGAAACTAGGTATGTGATCAAGGAATCATACAATATGAACAAATAACATTCATATAGGAAATAAAAGTATACATGTATTAAAGAATGTGGAAGAAAGATACAACCATATGCCTTGATGTTGTCAGGTTCCTTCCAACAATTCCTTTCTTCCCACACACTTTTTATCCACATATTCTGTGACTGTAGATATGATATATACTCACAATATATTTTGACAAAACAAAGCTCAAAGATGACATACAAGCTCCAAAAATTCCAAGCTGCAAAAGCACTCAAACCCAATCAAGCTAACTTTCTCCATGAGAGCTCCTGTCCTTTTATAAGATGAAGAGGATAAGGTGAGGAGGTTAGGATGATCCCACTAGATCCTGAAGGTGAGTAATATCCAAACTGTTTAGAGGCCACATCACCATAGAATCTTATCCTTCTAGAAGCATCCAAAAGATGTTCGTTTTTTCCACATACAAAAATCATCGTACCCTAGCCATAATGCAGCCTGCGGAGATGTTGCTGACTAGTTTCAAGGATCGCAAGTCAAAATATCATGAAAATTAAATCAAGTCAATAAATGAACCACCTAAGCATGTAAATCAAATATTACCCTTTCAAACAATTAAGTGCTCAAAGACATTATGCGACTTGCCAAGATTGGATATGGGAGGGTTGACAAAGTGTCCTATTGGGAAGGTCTTTCCCTAGGTCAAGGAGTGTTTCCAAGACATCCCTCTCTAAGCCATGTAAAGTGGATGAAGTTGTTTAAGGTTAGAGACTCAATGGGCATGGGGTTTATGACATACAAGGGATTGTAGTGTCTCATTCATGGGTTCCTATTTAGAGGGTGTGTGGCACCTCATTTGCAATGAAATTTTTCCAAGCCCATCATTTTTTCCATTCTTTATTTATTTCATAATTTAAGGACAAGTTGAAGGCCACTGTTTTGGTGTGGTTTCCAGATAAATGACAATGTCACTCACAAATACCTAGCGGAAATGAGAGGGATGGCTTGTGATGAGATCCCCTTTCTCTTAGCCATGCAACTGAGAGCCATTACCCTAGTTTGGTGACCAGATGATGGTAATTTCATACCACTAAATATATGTGATAATGGTAGGATAGCTCGTGATGAGACCTCTTATCCTCCAACTAACCCTTTAGTCATTCTTACTCATTATTCTTATGGGTCCCCCTTTTCTTACAGATAAGTGTTTCATTTCTTTCTTGGGGGATCCCTGGGAAAATCATCTGGAAGGTTTATACATAGGATTTTATCTTTTACCAAAAAACAATCCCTCTGGGCCTTTATCCCCTTCTTCCCATAGAATGAGGGACAACCCCTTCTTGGTTCGATAGACCCTAAAATCCCAATAGATAAGTAAATGGAGGGAAATAATGATGGAATGTGGTAAGTATGGTCGGGAATGGTATGATCTCTCTTCAAGGGAGTTTCTAGTAGCAAACCCATCCCCAAGGAAGAACAATTACTAGGGAACAATGTCAACCACTAAGGTGAAGTGAGGTAAAATGCATAATGTCCAAGCATATGTCATTAAATCTAAAGTAGTCTAAGATACATCATACTCAAATTTCTCAAATATTGAAATGACACTTACAATAATACCTGACTTGTAACTCATGGAGAAAATCCCATTGCCTCTTGGAAGCCAGTTGGTGTGGTGGATGCCATATGAAAATATATGAGCTCTGTGGTGGTGAGAAGGGTCTCCATCTATGCAAAAGGATACTACTAGTCATCTAGTCTCTCAACACTCCATATATTCAACCTGAGGGCCTTGAGACAAAATCTCCTTAGTTATCCCGCAAAATGGGTATAATAGGACCAAAGCATCTAACAAACTTTGTATCCTCCAAACATGGACCTCTACCTCTACATTTAAGAAATATTTCTCCCACCCCTTCAAGTCCCTCATCCATTGGGCCGAAGCCTATGCCCCTAACCCCCTTGACTCCTAGGCCACAAACCCATTATCATGAGTCCCTTCCACCACTTGATCCAAACCTCTACCCCTATCCCACTTCCCCATTGCACCCCTATTATTTTTGAACACCTATCCCCCTCAATCTTTCCATACCCACCTTTGATCAAAACCTAGCCCCATCCACCCTTACACCCCTACCTTTTCTCGACTACTAGTCCCCTATGTTCTTAGGGACCTACCTTGAATTGGACCATAGACGCACCTGACCTCAGGCCAAACAATATACCCAACATCTAACCACATATACACCTATTCCCTAATCTCCCTATTCCCATACCTCTTCCCTAGGTCCCCACACACCTTGCACCTTTATCCTAATGACATGTTCACTACCTTAGGCCCATAACCACCTTAAATCCTATCTCTAAATTCCCCAGTTTCCCATAATCCCCTCCGCACCTAATCCCCTTTATTTATACCTAATGTCTAAATACCTATATTAAGGGTATGTACCACAAGAATTTTATCTACCCCTCCCTTACCTCCTCTCGTCCCCACCCTTCATATTTCATCACCGTCCTCCTTAGCTTCTCCCTCATACCCTTCTTTCCCACCAATCCCCCTCCCTTACCTATCTACCCTTCACCTCTTCTCACCTCCTCCCCCTTTTCCCATCTCACCCCACACCCTCATGACCACCTCTCTCGATCTCATCTATATCCAACTCTTGTCCCTCCCTACCCCCTTATCTCCCATAACCATCCACCTTCCATATTTTCTCACCTCTTATCCCAACCTATATTTTTTTATTTTACCTCCTTTCATTCATTCCCAACACTTCATCTACCCTACCCATACACCATTTTCCTTGTCTCACCTAATCCCCCATTTCATATATTTCCCCACCCCCTCATGGTGACCTACCCTTGTTTCACATATATATCCCTCTTCTTTTCCCTCCCCCTTTTCCACCCATACCCATCCACCTTATTTCTCCACTCGCCTCCTCTCCAAAAATCTTCATCTCCTCCACCCCCTCTACCCCTCATCTCCACCCTCTCCTATCCCACCATATTCCCCCCTTCCCCTCTATGCCACCCCTCCCTCCTCTCCTTCTCTCCAAAAAACATTCCCCTTCATCTTTCCTCACCCTCTCCCTTATCTCCTCCTTCATATCCTTCATTCCCACCACTCCTCCTCCCTACCCATCTACCCTTCAACTTTTATCACGTCCTCCCCCTCTTTTCCCACACCCTCATGCCCACCTCTCCTAGTCTCAACTATCTCCCTCTCTTCTATCACATTATCCTTTTCCTCCCATGACCATCCACATTCCCTCTCTTATCACCTCATTTCCAAAACTTCTGATGGATTTTTGCTTCTTTTCTTCATTCTCACCACTCCCCATCGACTATTTTCCTCCTCTCACCTCCCTATCCCACCACATCCACTATTACCTTATACCCATCCCTTATCTCCTCTAATCCTCCTTATTCATCTTGCCACACCCTCCCCCTTAGCTCCTCCCTCATTTCCTACATTCCCACCACTCTACCTTCCCTATCCATCCACCCTTTTCCCCTTTTCACCNACCCCCCTCTACCCCTATATCCCTACCTATGATCAGACATTCTCCACATCTACCTTTGGTCTCCTACCTCTGCTTGATTTCTATCCCTGTATGTTCCTAGGCCTCGGCTAACACTTGGACCCTAAACCCATTTTCTCCTACGCCCCTACCTCTACCAAATTCCTAACCCTAAATACACCTAGACCCTAATATCCCTATGCCTATAAATTTTCCATGATCTCACATCCCCTACACTTCTTCCTAGTTCCCAAGTCATTGTCCCAATCCTCAAACCACCTTCAATCCTAGGCCCCAATGTCAAAGTGCCCCCTAATCCCCTCCAAACCTTCTCTATCCCTAATGTATAAATCCCAAGTGATTAAAAGTAGGGGCCACGTTAATTTTTGGCCCGTTGTTTTAAGAGAATGTACATGTTCTAGAGTGTGTGCATGCTTTTGTGAGATATAAAGTGAGAATAACATGACTACCAATATCATTCTCTGAAAAAAATATCATGTTTGCATATTACCCAACATCTCCTGCATAAAATAACAACATCATACATGTTTTAAGTGTTTTAGTGTAATTATAAGGAAATTGTTGTCTTATTGCATAATTGGAAATCTTTTTTTGTCTTTTTGTGTAATTGGAAGGCAATTTTTTTCTTGTTGTGTAGTTGGAAGGAAATTTTGGGAAGGAAAGACAATGCTTGTCTTTTTATGATGTTAGAATATTTTTTTTTAGTTTTTGTATAATTGGAAGGATTTTTTTTTATATTTTTCTTATTGGAAATCCCTTTAAACACAGGGAACCTACATAATCAAGCTATAAAGTCTTTGAGGAAAAAGTATCCCATTGAAAAGGTCACCGAGGAAAGACAAGATTGAAGGTGACATATGGAAAAACACATTCTTTTAGCAGAGGCCAATCCAAATTCTATAAGAATAGATGACCTTTTTGTTTCTCTTCCATCATCACAAGCAAAGCATAGGATTTTAGTAGATGCCAATGTAATTTTGACCTCTAGTGAACCTCTAGTGAATATTTCACCAAGAAAATCTGTTGTGTATTATTGGATGATAATGGATTTTCTTGGAGATAATTATAATATCGATGAAATTAGAGAGGAAACTGGTGCACAAATCTCTTATGTAGAATTTTCTATGGTGTAACATCTTGTTTTATAGTTAGACATTCTAGAAACTACCCATGAGCATGTCCACTCTCCTCCCAAAAGTTATTGATGTTGGGGAATAGGATGGAACACGACATGAAACAAAAGACACAGTATTGTAGATAATTGAAAATGAATAAAAAGTTTGTAATATATAGGTGGTGTCTAAAGACACTATTAAAACACTTAAGAAAAGCGCATTGTGATCAAAACATCACAGTGCATGTTTCACATCTTGATATGCATGATCTATTGCAAAATATCTGATGATTATAATGACCCAAGGGGTCTTCTTGTATAGTCTCATGATATAACCAACTTCCATAGAATCCAGAATATCTTTCCCACATGTAACCATTGGCTATTAGAGTTGACTCCACCAAATATTCTCTATTGATTCAGCTCGACAGGGATGCCCGACTGGACCACCTATGCATCCAACTCATAGTCAATTGTTGGGATGGTTGATCCACCTATGGACTATATTTGACTATTGGTTGAATTTTCGACTGACAAGCACTTAGTAACATCACCATTATAATACCCTCTTTAATTAATGCTTATGTAGATATAATGTGTGGCTATGGCCAAAGCGATGTAATATGAGAATTGTACTTAAATGTTTTAATAATTAAATGTGATACCGTCTATTAAGGGGACATGGAAAAGAGGTGGGGGATGAATTAATCCATAAGAGAGGGGAGTGAATAGGATAATGGACAATATGGGTCCAAGGGGGAATTACCCATGTATATTAATTCAACCCATTTTCCTAAAACTACTATTTGTATATGAACCTTCCAATTTCTAATTGAGTGTTCCCAAATCCAATCATTGAATGCATCTAAGAGGGTGTGTGTGAGTGGTCACATCCAAAATTTATTGGGAACATGGGGGTCGAGTACAATCATATCGGGGAAGAGTCTGAGTAAAGCAAACAAGCCAATTGAGAGGAAATCCATATGGGTTGGGACAACAGTTTGACACATTGAGTTTCAGTGCATGAGGAGCAAGTAGGGAGAAAGAAAGAGAGATTTGCGCTGGTTCATCCATGGAGGGTGAATTCTAGAGAAATATAGAGTGTATAGGGGTAAATTTGGAGCTGGAAAATGAAAAGCCATGTTTTAAAGAATGAAGAGTGAATTCCTGATTGAGTTGGACCAAAACAAGAAGTGATTGTTGTTGTTTACTGGTAGTTTTCCTAGCAGCAAGTTCCCATGAGTTCCCAACTGAGATATTCCTGGTTACATGTGCCAAATCTACCCTAATAAATGAATGATATACCTGAGGGACTGATATCAGTGAAGGGGTGTACTCCTTGATTTGGACAGGTCAAGAGGAAGAGAGCTAGTGGAAAATCAAGATAGTTGTAGGAAGATATCAGTGGGTTATGAGTTTTATGAGTTGTGAGTGGAATCTGAGAGACCACCCTCTTTTTTGGATTACCAACCTCAGCTTGGGGGTGACTGGCAGTTGAGACATGGAAAAACATGCCTATGGTTGGCTGGAAGATCTGTCTCAAGCAGCTAGTTCCACAATGCCTGTTTACAAATAAGTGTTTTATCTTGTTGTTGAGTTATTTACGTGTGTTATTGTTGTCAATGAACTCTGTGTAAATGAGAATGATTTATATTCTTATGTAATGAGTTGTTTAGTTGCACTTCATGTTGATTATTAGCATGTTGTAGATGCTTCTATTTTATTATTGTAGACAGTAACTAGATCTTTTTTAATTCATAGCTAAAAGATACAAGAAATTAGTTATATGTAAATGAATTAATTTAGTTAGCAAAAAAATCATTTTTATGAGTATTTGACACCATAATGTCGCTCGATTGGGTTGGGGGATGTTACATTATGGTATCAAACCACCTGGTTCAAACATGAAGCTTGGATGGGTTCAAACTAGAGTGAATTGGTGAAATTCATTGTTGCATATTTTGTTTTTGACGGGTTGGGGAAAAAATGGAGAAGAACAAAGAGGAATCCCCAATTTCATGAGTGAGATCTAGGTTTAAGCAAGTCCGGACTATTTAAGAGTTTCCATGGAGCCAAGTGGTAAATTTGTAGATCGAAATTGGACTTTTAATGGTTGAAATTCAAGTTTTAATGGCCTCCTGTAAAGTTGTAGGCAGTTTGGTGAATCGACGACCACGATTTATTTTGATCTCAAGATCAATGACCAAGGTTCTCTATGATAAGTTTAAAATTTGTAATGTTTCGGTCATTCAGAAGGTTGAATAAATCAATGACCAGGACTAATTTTTAGCTGATGATGAAATATATTGGATCGACAACCCAAATTCATCTGGGATTTTGTCAAAATTTTCTAAGTGTGAGGTGCCACAATAGAATGGATCGATGACTGATGGTCAAATCGACGAGTTTGGTGAAGTGTTGGAAATTCACCAAGAGGAAACACTAATGGTCGACGATTGATGGATGGGCATCGATAGAGTTGGATGAAGTTGAGACAATCAATGGTCAAGATTCAATTTTGGTAGTTGGAAGTTGAAGGAGACTGACAATCTAGATCAATCAGAGTTTTGGTCAAAATATTTTTAAGCAATGAAGCTCACCAGTAGAGTTCGTCGATGGTCAATGGTCGAATCGACGAGTTGTGTGAAGAGTTTGGTTCAAACATAAGACATATATGAAGGCTGATGGGTTATGATTTGGGGTTGGCCAAATCCATTGAAGCATTTTTATTCATCGATGGATAATGGGTCGGTGGTCGGGCATTGGAAGATTCAACGAAGAGTTTTAAATCAAGAAAGAGAGGTCGTCGATGATTGACACACTAATGGTTGGATGTTGGATGATTCAGTGAGGTGTTCGGTTCATCCAAGAGAAGTGTTAGATCACTGATGAAGGAAAAGTGGATGATGATGTCATCATCCATGTGGCATGCCACATTAGTATCCACGTGTCATGCCATGTTAGTCAACATAAGTGATTGATATCCAATGGTAAGGTCGGTCGATTTGGGAAGGTTTTTTTGACAATCATCAAGGATCGTCGATCACTGATGGGCCAGTCGTAGGGAGTCAAGAAAATTTGTGAGGAGTTCCATTCACCAAAAAATAACCCTGATGGCTAACAGTTGAAGGGGGAAATTTAGAGTTGTGTGAAAATCGATCATCGAGGATTTGGGCTGATGGTTGATAGTTATATCAATAGTTTAGGAAAAAAATTTGTGCACCCAAAGGAGAGTACCAATCATTGATGGTCGATAGATTTATATCAATGATTTTTGTTTCTCTTGATTTAATATCAACGACTAATATTTAAAGGTTTTTATGGTAGTAAAACAATCAGTTTTATGTGAACTTTTTGGGTTTTTGAAGGTCATTAACTTTTGAGGCATTTTTTAGGCCCTAAATGATGTTTTTAGCCCGTCAAAAACCACGAGAATAAAGTGTATGAAGGTATACTATGTGTTTGCATCTCAAATAAAATAACTCAGAGAGAGATATCCAAAGAGCTAAACGGTTTTCAAAACAGAGCTCATATGAGAAAGTTGTTGCCAAAACAATGAGGGTAAAATTTTAGCACCAATTTTACTTCCAGAGTGCATAGATCCATGCTCAAAAGTTCATTTGGGGCACATGAGTAGTCAATGGAAAAATTATGACTCATAGAATCCATTGATGGAATTATATTTTGGTTATGGGTACCTCGAAATGCGCAGGAAGAGAAATAAGACACCTGTAGCATGCAGGGATAAATTGGGTAAAACAACCTAAACTTTCCCAGACCATAACTTTAAGCTCAAAGAACATATTTGAGAAAAATAATAGTCATTGGAAAGTTATTGAGGATTAGAAGACATATTTCCATCCAAAACTTAGATTTGGGTAATGAAAATTATCAGAAATTAATAAAGATATTTCTGTAGAAGTAAAAGAGTGGAAATTGTAGCATGTAATTGTTGTAACGTTTCTCTTAGAACTCAGATTGGGGCATGATTATAGCCATTGGAAATATGTTTTAGAGAGGAATGCATATAAGGAATAATAATTTTTATTTGGTGAATTATTTACTCCATAAATTGATGAATAAATAAACTATATAACGATGGATGAAATGCTTTATGGTATGCATGTTCTAACAATATTTATTACATGCACATTTCTTGCAGAGTTAAAGGTACAAGAAAGAAACATTGGTTCTTATATGAGTACTGAAGTTATGGAATATTCTCAAGGATCTTATAACCATGTGGAAGAGGTTATAGGTCTTCATGTCAGCATGGGGAATGTCAAGACAAAGTCAAATGGAAGAAGAGATAGACAAGAGAATGTTACCATGAGAATCATGCATAGAGAAGTGTGGAGCTATAGAGATAATAATGAAAGCATTATGAAGGCTCAGGAATAGATACTTCAAAGCTTAAACATGTTGCATAATAAATTTAAAAATAATTATGGCACTAAGCAAGTAGCTAGTGCTAGAAAAGTGTCATCATCAATATCCCATAACAAAAGGGATGATCATGGAAATGTTAGGTAGTCAAGAAGCATGAGAAGGAACCATAATTCTCTAAAGAAGTCAACTAGAATGACTCATGCAAGTTCAATACTAGGGAGTAGCGCAAGTGTGTCTCATGTTTGGAAGAAAAGTATTGGCGCTATTATTTCCCCTTGGTTGGCGCTATTATAAATCTTTCACATAAAAATTTCGTACTCTACAATTCGTTGCAACTTAGTGCTATCAATTTCTTATGCCCTGTTGTTCTGTGATATAAATGTTGCACACAACACTTCTATGATATACATTTTGCACCAAACACTTCGGTGATTTACAATTCGACCCCATTTTCCAAAATTTACCTTGTAAGCTGCTTGGCATGGACTACGCTGCCACACAACCCTTGTTATATTGGTATTCACTTTATCATGTATTAATTTCCTTATGTTATGAAGACACTATTCGATGTTCTATATGCTTAATAAAGTCATGCAAGACATTTCCTTTATGGGTTGACTTAACTCATCAAGTTGAAACTTTCCCCACGTATGAATTCTGTTACACGTCAAAATTGCTCAGCTGGATGAGTGTCGCATTATCCCTCTCAATTGTCGTAAGTGTCGCATCAACTTTCGCAAG